>VZRO01001783.1:662238-712132 GCA_013397915.1 Daphoenositta chrysoptera | reverse complement strand
ACACCGCGCCGGGGAAGGGCGGGGGCGGACTCGGAAAGTTCCTGCCGCGGCGGCGGGAGCGGCCGCCGAGCCCGGCACGGGCCGTGCCCCGGGGGAACTCCCGCCGGACCCCGCGGGGGGAAAGCGCCGCGGCGGCAGCTCCGCCCTGGGTGCCCCGGGGTGGGGGTGACGGGCCGAGGCCACATCATCTCCGGAGATGGTGCCGGCGGGGGCGGATCGCGCAGCGGGGATTTAAACCCGGGAGGGACGGGCGCGGCGGGACGGCGCTGCGTGACCCGCGGCAGGCAGGAGCGCCCCGCCGGTCCCGCCCGGCATCCGTGGCGGGGGGCTGCCGTCCCTCCCCGCGGGGGCGNGGAGCGGCCCCCGCGGGGTAAGAACTGCGAGTGGAGCCGCGTGGAGCGGGGCTCGGTGTCCGCGTCTCGCCTCGCAGCGGGTGCAGGGGGGGTTTAGGGCCGGGTGTTGGAGAAGCTGCCCGAGAGCCGCTTGGTTTGGGGGCAGCGGGAACGGCAGGGACAGCGCTTCTGGGCGAGCGCAGGATGCGAGCTGGGCAGCAGGGGAAGGGGCAGAGGGGCTCCCTTCATAGCCCCTGTGCCTCTGCTTTGGGAGGGGTAGCGTTTTCCTTGCTTAAATAAAAACAGACTTGTAGACTGCATGTGAATTTCAACATACACTTATTTTATTTGATGATCGGGAGAGTTCTATCCTCACTACAAAGTGAGCAGTTTCTATGGCTTTCCTTTCATAGAAATATCCATTCTTTCCTACCTAGTAGTAAAAATAAACTTCTTCAAAGGGTTGAATGCAAATACGCATGGTATCAAAAGGCTTTGCCAATGCAAAAGCATCATGCTTTTGGTAAATATAATTAACGTTCTAATTAGGTAGTTGTAGGTGAGCTTTCACAGGGTGTTTTCACTGTCTAAATTAAATTTGCTTAGTAGACTCATTAATTCTTTCGTATCATAAGGCTTTTCTGTTCTCTATTATGTTGGTTAGGCATTGCTTTTTGTAATTCAAATCCACCCCTAAGGCTTCATATTTGCTGTCTCTGGTATCTGTGAGAGGTAAGGGAGAGGAAAGCAATATGCAGAAAACAAGAACAAGTCATCTTCAAGCAAACTTGAAGGCACTGTGAAGCTGCTTTCTTGAGAAAGGTGCTTAAATGTTACTGTTGCCATCCTTACTCTTCCTGTTTATTACTTTCATCTGTATCGTGTTTAGTGTGTTCTTTAAGGCAGAAGTTTCTTTTCAGGTGTCATTGCTAAATGCCCAGCAAGTCTTGTGTATTTGAAGACAAGAGTTTCTAGTTACCTGTGCTGAAAATCCAGAAAGTATCAATTTGTTCTCTCTTCCAGAGCCCCTGTTAGGAATTTTTATTGCAGTACCAAGAGCTTATTTTCCTTCCAGTACTGCAATTTGTTGCAAATTTGTTGCAAAACTCTCTTTCCTTACCTACGTTTCAGAATGCAATGACAGTGGGGTTTTGAGCTGTTACACTGGTAAATACCAGGTGTGCGTAGTGTATTAAATGGACTGTTTTAGCAATTCTCAGCCTTATTTCTGAGAAGGACAGCTTCTAATGCGTGCAATAAGATGTGGCACTTCTCTTCTGAAATTTCATTGCAAGAGTAATATTCTTTCTTAGATTTTTGGTTTTTTTTTTACATAAGGGAAGGAAAAATACGTGAAGTTACTGATTTTGGTATCCTGTATGGATCAATGCTCCTTAAAAACTATTAGCAATACGTAGTATCTATGTATTTGGACTGCTTTTGCATTCATGGAAAACTTTTCCTGTGGCAGAAACTGCATGGGGAATCTAGAATATATTCTTTTCAAACATTTCAACTGCTCATGAAATGCTTGAAATATTGAATCAGGTAGCATAGCATCTTGTAACAAGTATCTTGAGCCCATGCTCATGAAATAATTTATTTTCAAAGGTTTTAGCAGACTTGCTTTTTTAATCAGATGTGTGAGTATTAAATGATTTAATTTTTTTTCCAAAGGAACCGATGCTCAATGGTATGCTCTGCATATCTTCCTATAGTTAGAGTTTGTGCAAGTTGTTCTTCAGTTGTCTTGAATAAAAGTATTAAAATGATATCTTGGGCTCATACTGCTGCATAGAGTTTGAGTTTTTATCTTGTATTATTTTTTTTGACATTTTTATGCATTTAGTGAATTTCCTTCCCTAGCCACCAGCTTCTCAATATAGATGTACAGAGCAGAGCTCTGTTTTACTGGTCTAGGGGTTTTACTCCCCCTACCTTTTTTTGTTTTTTTTCCTCTTAAGTGCTTTGCTCTGCTAAACTATCATTAATTAGAAATTGTGGTAACGTATTGGTCAGTGCTAAATCTGATTTTTCTCGTGTATCATGCAATGGGAAAGCACTGGGAAAGTTTAAGTTACAAGTACAAAATGCTTCTAATGTAATATATTTGAGTGAAAGGAGTTGGTATCCCGCTGCGTAAAAGTGGAGTGGTTATGACATGGGTATGCGAGTTTATGCATTTCATGTGCAATAACAACTTTATCTTTTCCCCTACAGGCAGAGTACGTTTCAAAATGCTGGAGATTATCTGGGTGATGCTAGAGATTACATTTAATGTGATATTATCTTCAGACGTTCTGTTCCTCCATTTCATGAGCTAAAATATTTTATAAAAATGAAATCGGATATCTTCGTTGATCTTCAAGTTCACTTTGTCCTGTGAATTCAGAGAAGACTTTCTGAAGGAGGAATAGATTCATCACATACGTGGACTTCTGTTGTTGCTCAAGGATACACTTTTTTTTTCATTGTAAAAGGCTATCTGCATTGAAGATGAAGATGACTGATGACTCTTCATTTAAGATATGATCTGTGTAATTAGGTGAATGAGGATACTTTTAATGAATTATCAACATCTATTTCCATCTGTTTCTCCAGCTTTTGTTTTTCAATAAAAATGAAGGACCAGTATAAGACAGCAGAGCTGATGTGTTTCTGTGAGGCCTTTATGTAAGCCTCTGTGTCTGGATGTGGTGCTAAGGGACAGGCAATCTGCTTTTGATCAGCTGATTGTAACTGCAAAAAGAGAACCTTTAATTTAAAGTAACTTGCAGCTGTAATTATTTTACTCTTTGGCTTGCACCGAATGAAAGGGAAATTTAAGTTTTACTGGTCAGGAGCATTTTACTGAACTAAGAAAGGGAAACTTAGATTATCCTTGTTTTCATTTCAAACCAAGAACCGATAACGTATTTTTCTTAGAATTTGACTACTAGGGAGATCTCGGCAGAGTAAAGCAAGTCAGATGTCAGCAAACGACTCTTCTCCCCCATCCTTACAGAAGTTTTCCCCACCTACGTGTCATGCTGCTGCACCACAGACCCCAACTTTGTCTTCAAGTCCCCAGTCGGGGCTCTCCAGTCGACTCTCCAATGGCAGTTTCAGTACCCAGAGCCTCACCAACTCCCGAGGCTCCATGCATGGGATCTCCTTCCTTCTGCAGATTGGTCTCACTCGAGAGACTGTTACCATTGAAGCTCAGGACCTGTCCCTCTCTGCTGTTAAAGACCTCGTGTGCTCAATAGTTTACCAGAAGGTATGGTATGGTATGTTCTGCTGATGGCAACAGTTATTTGGTAACAGGCTGTTTAGTAATAGCAGCTGAGATATGCCAGGAGTTTGGTACAGTGACAAAGATGTATGTTAGGTATTTGCAGCTGGGCACAAAGAAATTTTGGTAACTCTCAAGGTAGAAAATTTTAATTCAAAAGAACTAAACCCTCTTACTTTCTTGCTTGTGAAATCTAGTAAAAGAAGATGTAGTTTAAAATTTTGTGCAAGAATGACTTTTCACAATATAGACAGTATTTTCCTTTCAGCAATTGTCACTGCTACCTTAAGTTTTTACTAGCTTATGCTTACTGCTGTTGAGGAATATTCTTGGATCTGTGTAGCCAGCCACAGGGAAAGGACCAATTGTGGCTACAGACATGCGTTGCAGGGCCGCTGACTTGATACTAGCTTTTCTTTCTGTTTCTAGTTAATAATTAAAAATCTCATCTAACAGCTAATAATGTCCTACTGTTGTTTTTCTGTATACAAAATGCATGTGTTACTCTTATATATCAATATAATTTCTGTTAGGAGAGGATTGACCAAGAAATAAAAGAACCGTACCTTACTTTTCCACTGTGTCTTGGAAAGACACCCTTTTGCAAAATCCTGTCACTCTAGGAAGGTAATAACACTGATCTTGCTGGTTTTGCATCCAAATTTTGTCTTTATCTTTGGGTTAGGAAGGTTAGATCCTAGGAAGCAGCCTGAAAAGAAGTTAACAGTGTTTCATAAAATAAGAAATAATTTCTCTTTTCCATCAAGGTCAGGTGTGGGTGAGAGGGAGGGAATTGAAGGCAGATTATTTTGTAGGGAGTTATCTCCATGTCTTTCATTGTTATGATAATTGTGGTATTTATCTTTGGTTAGTTTTATTATATGATTCTTTTTCACCTGATAGCCTGAAGAAACATAAGCACTTTATATGTTATTTGCATATGCTTGTGTATCTTTTTTTTCCTATCTCATAACTTACTGCGTCGTTCATATTTTTACAAACTATTTGTCAAGCAAGCCAGTTTCATATTAACTTCCAAAATGTAGTTCAGCATGTTCCCCTCTGAAGAGAGGAGTTATTTGGGTCAATTTCTTTTTTTCATTTGCCATGCATGTTAGGTGTACCTTTACGCAGCCATTTTAGTAGCTGCTTTTTCTTTCTATAGCCTTCTCTTTACATCTGCATATTTCCTGTCTTCTGTCTTAAAGATGAAAACAAGTACTTTCATGCTTATTTTTCTTTTTTCCTTTCTGTTTTTTTGGCAGGCTCAGCTAAAAGTTTAGCTTGAGGTCTTGTTATAACTCAAACATCTTATATGCTGAGCCTAATCTGCTGCAAAACTGATGAGGATTTCATGATCAGTTTTCCTTTTTGTCTGGCTTTGCTGCAGTTTATGCTCTCCTGCAGCTGACGCTACCAGTAAGTGATTGCTCAGTGAAAACATGTTTGCAGGCAGCAAACTGATCAGGAAACAGCCTCATGTGTGGTGGATTCATCTTTCATAAGTAGTTTTGCAGCTAGTGCACGAGTGGCAACATTCTCCTTGTACTCTCTATGTGACAGCAGTATGTCCAGCCTTGACATTTTTTCCCTTGGATCTGGTGACTGTTGCAAGACTGTTAAATATTCTAGTATTAGTATATACCTAATGTAAAAATTGCGAACTGCGTTCTTGTCTGTAGTCATGCGAATGGTTGCCTGTTTTTTCCAGTTGAAAGCTTTGAAACTTACTTGGGGGCTTGAACCACCTGCCTAACTGTATTTGAGGCTACAATTACAGTATCAAAAACGTTGGTTAAGACTCTGCTTTTCTGTGTTTTCTGCTTCAGACACTGGTGTTCAGTGTAGCTCGTTCAGGTTTTGCAGAAGGGTAATTAGAAGCAGCATCAGCAGAACTGAAACTAAAGAGGCATGTGTTTGCAAGGAGAGTGAGATGAGTAATGCAAATATTTGGTGTGTCTCTTAGCTCTACTACAGATGTTCTAAACATCAGGAGATGTTTTTTCTTTTTAAGTGTTTTTCTTCAATTTTTTTTCAAGTTTAAAGGGGGCACTGTGTTAGGGTTATTGTGTATTGGAATGCTTAATAGCCATCCTCAGAAAACCCAAACTTTAGACTTTATAGGGATGCTTCAAAAAAAATTCTTACTTATGGTCTCCAGTACATCCATGGTCTTCTCTGTTCATTCCTTATCTAGGTTGCTGTGTAGTGAAGTATCAGCCATACAGTTCTCAGGGCAATCTGAGGAGGAACCTAAGCATGGACACGTATGTCTGCTGGAACAGAGGGACAGTGTTTAGAAGCAGAAAACCTTGTAGCAGGTAGACAGTGTGTGTCCTTGCACAATGATCAGATATTACAGAGGCAAGTTCTTAATCCTGTTCTGTGTTGGAATACTGTTTCTTCATTCCTCACAGGAGAGGACGTGAAGTAGAACAAAGGGATTACTGATTTAAAACTAGAAACTCGCATGTGGTGATGTTCCACTTCCTGCAAACTGAGAATTATGTAGGACAGCATGCTATAAATGCTGTATTCTATCTTACTTAATTTTATTCTGCTTAATAGCTATAAATGAAAAACATTTGATTACTATAGTATTACTTGTGCTATTACTTGTGTAGAATCAGTACCTGCAAGATTTCTCGTAACTTTTTCAGTAAACTTTACTTTCTGCAACTTCTCTATCTTTTTTGGTCCACAAACCTGTCCTTTGTCGTTTTCACTGAGTCATACTCAGCGTTCTCCTTCTTTATATATATTTCCTCTGATGGCTTTGTTAGTTTTCTCTGAAATAGACCAATTGCTTCCCTACCTTAGAATGATTGCTTGAAATTCTCATGATCCTTTAACCATTGCATTCTTTTTGATTGAGAACTGATACAGTATTTACCCGTGCAATCTGTTTCTTACTCTTCCCGCCTAATTTTTCTGCTTGACTGAACCCACCCAATGTCACCATTTAGCAAAATCAAAGGCGTATTTCATATGTCTTGCTGTCTGGATTCCTCTTCTGTATTTTTATTTCATTACAAGGATCATATTGCAATCCATCCATACTACAAATGGATCTCTACAACTCTTGCAGTAACAACTTGAGTGTAGTAAACAAATCTGGGTTTTCTCCAGGTTAAGCTTGTAGTAGTTCATGGTGTTTATTTTTGAAAGGCTCTAAAATAAATGCAAATAATCTCTTCTGTTCAGGTGTGCTCAAATCTATTTTCCTCCTACTCTGCCTTCTTGTCTTGTCAACTGTTTTCTTCATATGAGCTAAATAATGCAGAGACTTAGCAAGAGTTGAGGCATGAGAAGCAAACATGCTTGTGAGAAGGTGGGAACTGGGGAGTTACTGGGGGTGCAGAGGTGGTGTATGTGGGGCAGATTAGCATTTCCAGCATGGTAGTAGGTTTGTATGCTGGAAAACCTAGCCAAGCAGTAGTCCAAGTATGTCTGTATTGAGGCATCTGGTGGGGGAAAGATCTCCTGCAACATGTTTGAAACTAATTGTCTGTGTGATAATGTGATTTGGCACATGGTTCTAAAGAGTGGGAGTGAATAGCTGGGTAGAGATGCAGGATAATAGAATGGATGACTTCAGTGAACGAAGAGACTTTCCAGTGGTGTTTTGGACCATTAGACTTTGGAATTAACTTTCAGTGGTTTGAAGCATTTGTTTTGAGTTATGATGGGTCATGAGATATTGGACCTTGAAACAATATCCGCCTACACTTTTCCCTAGTGTGAATTTCTGGCGACTAGTCCAGAACTTTGTAAAGTAACTCCTGGAACTTGAAGTAAAGAGATTTTTTAGTTACTGCCAAGATAGAAAGAAGCCTCAGTTGTGTTTCGCTCAGCAATACTGACTGCTGTATGTTGGTTGAGTTCTTCTGGATCAAAAAGACGATGTAATGCACTCTCAATTAAAGCTGGATATGCTGTAATACTTACAGTATGAGCATGCTAGATAACACCAATAATGCACTAGTTGTGTTACTTGTGCTAGTACCACCCAAGTATTAAGAATTACATATATTCTTTATGTGAGTTGATGATACTGGTATACCAGAGATTAGTTTTGGCACAGTCTAGTGCATACGTAGACTTCCCACAAGTGATTTCCTGTTGCTAGATGCTCTTTTGGAACTGTTAAAGACTGGGAACAGTCATCTTTTTGCTTTTAGGAAACTTAGTAATACTGGGATTAGCAGTTTATGTGTACTGAGTAACTGTGCAGATACTTTAGGCTTTTATGCAGGAAAGTAATAGCTGTATAATCCCATAAGATAAAACAGGCTTTAAAAAATTCTGCTTTGAGTTTTGGTTTCAAGTTTACATTATGAGCTCTTAACACTTCAAAGGAACTGGATAATGTTCTTCCTTAACAGCTTCATGTAACTGAGCATTAGGAAAGCTATAAAAGCTGTACTTTGCTGCAGTACAAGAGAGAAGAATTTGGTAGTGTACAACTTGAACATAGTTCAACTATTGAACATAGTTTAAGCTTTGCGTAAAAATTCTGTTAAAAGATACCACTTGAAATAAAACCCCTGTTAATCGATGAGGTTATTCTTGGCCAGCAGTCTGCACATATTCTTCTGGCCAAGGTGCTAGCAAGGAATGCTGTATTCCCGAATGGGCTGAGGAGCGGAAGAGAGAGCAGGGCGCCGCACGCCTGTAAGGAGCCAAGCCGCTCGGTCGGAGCTGATTGCTCCCCCATGGAGGCCCGGCCCAGTGCTCCAGACAGGGCTCTGCCGGGCCACCTGCAGCTCATCAGAGCCGGCCGTGGGGAGGGCAGGCAGCCAGCGCTTCCACGGCCTGGGTGCGCGGGGCTGGAGTGGGGCAGAGGAGAGCAATCTGAGTGGAGTGTCTGCAAGGGGTTGGAAGGCAGGCATCTTCCCGGTAGGGTCTGTTCTTCTGGAACTGGGAACTTTTTTTTGGTGGGGGATGGGGGAAATATGCAAGGAAAGAGCAGGAGTTGTTCATCTAACTTGAAAAGTTTTGTTAGGGATGATTGAATCTGGAGGCTGCTGCAGCTCTGTCCCTATGTGCAGCCACGGACAGCAAGACTGACCACATATTCCCAATAGGCACTAGCGTTTGGTTACAGGTGTGCAACACATACTTGTATACACACAGATCCAAACAGATCAACAGTGTGTCTGTCTGTGAGCACAAACAGCACCAGTGCTGCTCTACCCTTCTCTGGTTCAGGATGGAGGTCTGGTAGTGGGGAAAATACAGACATACATGCAGTCACCCAGCAATTAAAAAATAGCTACAACAAAAAAAAGTGGATGTCTCCAGCAGCCAGCTTCAAGCACTTTGCCCAGCAGCAGCTGCTGGATCTTGGTCTTTCCAGTTGCTGACACCTGGATATTCAGACTCTTGATTTCACTTACTATGGCCTCTCCAGTCACTGACATTACAGGGTCCTTTTGCTCTGATTGCTGGCACTCAGGCCCCCACCCCCCCACCCACACTTNGGTGCTGATGACACACAGCGCATGATCAGACAATTGTTCTGACCAACCCCTGTTTACAGGTGACCAGCCTCTTTTATCTTCTTATCCCTTGATTTTTTTCCCACGTTTAATTCCTCCCTTAATCACCTCTTTCCTTGCCTTTGTTTCCTTCCATAAACATTCCATAGGTATTGTACAATCCTGATTTCCCAGCATTTTATAATCTGTACCATACCATTGGACAGCAACCCCTCTCAGCCCAAAAGGTGTTCTAGTGTTGACTTACCTGATCAGTGTATGTGTGGAAACTGGGTCTAAGGATGTCCTGGGAGGGTCTGGACAGGGTATCCTTCCTCTGGAGTTCTTAATTTGGGTTCCCACTTGCCCTTCTTTCTCTGTGCTCCCCTGGCTTGTGGAGATGGGCCTTTGGTGGTCTGATGGCTGCTGTGGAGGGCCTGGGAGGACCTGGGTGTGGGCTGCCCCCAGCTGCATTTTTCCTCTGTGCTGCTTTGTGGATGTGCAGACAAGCACTTCACAGGTAGGACAGGTAAAGGAGCTACTGTGAGGATCCTCAGCTACTGCCTGTCCCTCTTATGGATTCAGGAAAACCTCCTAGCAACTGAAGCTCTCTGTACCAACGAACAGGCTCTCTCCGTTCTCATGCTTTTAGCTTTTGGAATTATTATTTCAGAAATGGAGCTCAGGCATGCACAATGCCTAGAAAAAGGTGTCCTGGTGAAGTCTTGTCACATACTGTAGAAACTGTATAGAGAGTCTGTGTTTAGTGCGAGAATTCTTGTACTCTGTACTAGTATAGATTATTCTCTTGTGAGTCCTAGGCTTGTGATTCTGCTTCTTAGTCTAGAAGCCTCTGATAAAGCTCAAGCTCATAAAAAAATAATTACCTTTTAAGGAGGTTAAATGTTACAGTTACAAAACGAGACAATCTTTCACAGTCACTTCTATGTGTATGTGTTTTGGAAGAACGGGGCGATAAATCATGTTGTGACAATATGAGAAGTATTCATGATAAACAGCTTAAAAGGTCAATTTAATTAATGGAGAACCAAATGAGGGTGTTGATGTCAACAGTTCTAACAATCTGTAATAGATGATTTTGCTTTTTTTTTCAGTATTTCTACTCTGTAGAAATTAATTTTGCCTTTGTGTGGAATTTATTTGAAAACCAAAGTATTAATTATAGGTATTATAACATTATTTACAAACTTTGGAATTAATGTTGATTCTGCTTTCTAAGGAATGTAATGTCGTATTTTTAATTACTACACTTGCTGTCACAAAGAGGACTTGAGTGTTCATCTGTAAGTTTAGTTTATTGTGTCAGCTAATGCTTTTTAGTAATGAAAATTAATGTAGTATGTTTAAAACATTTTAATAAATCCAAGATTTGTACATGAGAATGAGTAAATGGCGCATAGGCAGAATATATTCTGTCATAGCAATTAAGATAAGTGCTGCTTGGCAGGTGATTATGTGACCTCTGGTTACTGAGGTGGGGGATTATGTGTAGGGATGTTCTGGCAGCTGCATGACAGGGTTATGGTCTTAAAGAGTGAAAAAAAATAAAAGAGAAACAAAGACATATCTTTACCAAAAGAAGGAGACTCAAAGCTGTGGAATATATTAGAGGCTTCCTTAAAATCTGTGGTTCATAGGTGGTTCTGTGAACTTAATACGAAGAGACAGTAGTTCATGTGATTCCCTGAGTCATGAGTTGTCCCTCCTGGCAGCTGAAATTAATAATGGTGTTAATAAAAAGTGTCATGTGTATCTGCAGGCAGATATATACTCTTTTAATGTTGATTTTATATCCCTTTTGTTAGAACTAAGTTCTTCATCAGCATAATACAATTGATAGAAGTTGTCCTAACAGTGTATCAAGGAATAAAACTTCACAGCACTTATTTTAATAATGTAAATACATCTTATTTTCTTGTCAATCAAGGCACAGTGGGATTTTGGATTAGAGCTTGAAGTAGGTTTATGACAGGTTTCATGTATGAAGAAATGTCAGTTCCCTTGGAAGAATTACTAGTGTGCTATATCTTTGCGTGTTCTGGGTATAAAGTCAAGTCCTGTGCATATTTGCAGAGATACTGAGACACATATTTGGGCAGCACAGCTAATTTTCAAGCTTTATATTTTATTTCCTATTACAAATGCTCTTTGGGCAATTGGAAAAATGTAATTTTCAAAATATTCATGGATATTTGCTATTTAGCAAGATGAATCAGCAGATGAGTATACTGAAATAAAGTATGAGAGGACAAGAATTCTTGCAGGTGATTCCAGATGGTTTAAGGGATCTTAAGCAATAGCATTTTATTGTATAAAGGTTTAAGAAGTATCTGGTTTAGGGGAATATAATGCTGCTGTAATCTCTGTACCATCATGGCTACTGTGTGGAGTACAAGAGCATTTCAAATTTATGTAGGAAACCTTGGAGTGAGTTGAGAGACAGAGGAAGCAGCTGGCTGCATTGGCACAGCCCAGTAAGTCAGTGTCTTGGTGCTGTGGACTAAATATCCGTGTGTCAGTATAAATTTGTCACTGCTGTCTTTTGCTTTTGCAAAGGTTAAATTGCACAAATTGTGCCTCTCCTTGTGACTGTCCAAAGTAGATAGCATGCTTTCTGGAGCATTCTTCAGTATTATGTGTCATGTAATTGTGTAGTGTGTACACACCAAATCAAGAAGATCAATTTGATATTTCAGATAAAATTGCTGCTGAAAAGAGGACATGATTTTTTCTCTGAATGGGAAGAGTGTGAAAACAATGGGTGTGATGGATACCTTCATTATGTTTTTGATTTGATGGAACAAATATTTGATTATTTTAGTTAAGAACAATTAATATACCACAAGCTTCACGCAGTTGAGATACTTATTGACTGTGTAAAAGTAATTTACTAAGGTGTTACCTCTTTTATTAAAAGTTTCTTCTGAGCTTTTCCATATTTTTTCCCATATTCTTCCTGTTTTCTTCTGTGCGTGTGTTCCCACCTCAAGTTTGAATTCTGGTTTAAACCAAAAGGTCAGAGGAGCTGCCTGAGTGTTACTCATTCCTCTCCAGGGTCTGTTCCTGTTCTTTTCCCCCATGGACTGTTTACTTTTAAGCTTTTCATTTTAAGAAGTTTTCATTTTAAGAAGTTTTACTCATCCGTGACAGTATTTTGAAGACTAGGGAAAATACAGAATGAGAAAGCTTTTTTCAGTGAAATGTCATGGAAAAGTGGCATGTTATTTAGTGTATCTATTTCCTGTATCGATTTTCGGTATTATCTTCTGTCCTTGTGGGGATTTGAGTTTTCCTTTTCACAGAATCACAGAAAATGGGTAAGGTTGGAAGAGATCACTGGAGGTCATAGAGTCCAACTTGCCTGCTGAAGCAGCATCATCTGGGGCATGTTACTCAGGATTTCTCATATCTGTAGAGCTAAACTGTTGTAGAACAATGGCATGGAGCCTCTTAACTGGCTTGCTCCTCAAGAAAAATGTGGCAGGTGCTGCTGAAGTGTCTTGAGCTAAATACCTGCCTGACCAGAATACCTGTGAAGTAAGGGTTATAGGTGGTGGTATCCAAGTTAAACCTGCATTGGCTTTCACTTGCCAGACTGACTATGCAGGTCTGAGAGATTAAAAACCCAAAGAAACAAAACCCTTAATGCTTTTTCTTTTCAGCTTTAAAAAAAGAAAATGGAAATTTTCAGAAAATGCTTTGTTTCCTCAAAAACAGGCAGATTAATTTTGTTACCGTGAAACATTTACTTGAACTTGAGTTCTGTGGCTGTTATTAAAAACACTGATGTATAGGATTATCAATGAGCACGTATTAATTTAGAGTTTGGTTTCTGTTGCAGTTCCCAGAGTGTGGTTTCTTTGGCATGTATGACAAAATTCTCCTGTTCCGTCATGACCTGAATTCAGATAATATTTTGCAACGAATTACATCAGCGGAAGAGATACATGAAGGAGATCTTGTTGAGGTTGTACTCTCTGGTAGGTATTATTGTAACAGTGGAACAACTCTTTATTCAGTAGAATAAAAGAAAATAGGACTTCATGGAGCATTATTTTCATGCCTGTTGAGCTTTTTCACTTAAGTCTTATATACTTTGGGGTAGAGGATTTCAAGAAAATCCAAGTGTCACTGATGCTGCAGTACTCACTTTTGTTATATTTCATTGTTCTGTTTCAATCTTCTTCAGGTTTATTATGATAAATAAATCTGAATTATACAAATGGGAATTTATAAGTGTTATAATATCTGTTTTTAATTTTTATAATTGTTTAAGATGAAATGCAGGTAGGATTCAGAATTTGTTCTTCCAACTGTTGTGGGTTTTCTTTTGCTTGTATCTGTCTTTTTGTTCTGTAGCTTTTGCTATTGATGGCTTATGCTGTCGTAAGACTTCATATAAATGTAGTTGCTGAATCATACGTATAGAAACAGGTTATTGTAGTTCTTAAAAATGGTTTCTTTAAACAATATAGTCCTTAGAGTGGTGGTTATTAACGAGGTAATAACAAGGGCAAAATAACCCCAGTCCTGATTGTCATTGTATGTGTTTAATCAATACTTTGTCAAATTCAATCAAAAGTCAGCTGTAGTTAAACTATAAATAAAAGCTGGACTAGTATTAAGCAGTTTTTTAAGTCTTTGAGGATAAAGTGGCAAACTGAGGAAGAGGGACCTCTTGACTATCATGGGCTTAGATTTGTAAACTTGATCAATAGAGTATGAATTTGGTAGCTGTCAGGCTGAGTCCTTGGCTGCATTTCAGGGCATGTCTACTGAACATTTCAGAAGGATATTCAGTAATCGATCATCTTAGTTTGAGCCTTTCATTGCTTCTGGTGAATAGCATATTTGGAAAATTAGTTGTGTGTCTCTTGGCAATCTCTGACAGAGACTTCCTTACAGACAGACCACCAGAAACTAAAGCATTTTGAAGACATGTAAATCTCTTTCAGTAGGTTTTAAAAAATAAGAATCTGAATTGCAAGTGTTAGTACATATTTGATCAAAAAATAGTAGCTGTCAGGGCAAGGTAATGTTGATGTAAAATACCTTTTTTTTTTTTTCCCCCTCAAAGAAGCAGGACAAAAATAATTTAAATATATCTATGCTTGTTTAAGGAAAAGAATATTTCAGTGTTCTGTGGAAACTTTATCCACAGTTCTGTTTTGATACACCAAGAGTTTACTCTAATAAACTTTTACTGCAAAAGTCCTTTAGAAGATAAAGATCTAACTTGTAGAGCTGACTTTTTAAAAAAAATTTTGTGGGTTATAAAACAGCTTGAAAATTAAGTTGCTCTTTCAAACCTTTATTGTTGCCTTTAGCAAGGCTTGTTGTACCTGCCTTCAACTTAGTGAGGTTTTCAGCAGTGTGATTCATACTGTTGATTAGTTGTGGCCATTAGCCTACAGAGTCCAATGCATATTTTTCCTCAATAAAAACATTTACTGAAAACTGTGTAGTCTTCTAAATGAGTATTTAAGTGGTATACAGTAAAATGCTGTTTTCTAAACAGCTTGTTAGCATTCTTTGAATTAGCCATTTCTAGAACATGTTCTTTTCATAAATCCTTGTTGATCCTGTGGCAAGAACCATAACTTACTGCAATTTTTTAAAAGCTTTGGCTACAGTTGAAGATTTCCAGATTCGTCCTCATGCACTTTATGTGCATTCCTACAAGGCTCCTACTTTTTGTGACTACTGTGGAGAGATGCTTTGGGGTTTGGTACGACAAGGATTAAAATGTGAAGGTAAGTCTATGATATTTAGTGTATTTGTGTGTGTGTATATCTATATAAGATGAGGAAGAAGAAATTGTATTGTGTTTGGTATGTTAGCAAGTGATAAATGTAGTATTTCACAGTTGGAAGGGTTTGTGCCTTGGAAAACCCGTTCTGATCTTGGCATTAATGCAAGCAGTGCATGACCTTGGGCTAATGACTTTAAAAGTGTTGTTGTTTCCCAATTTGAAAAAAATAGCTAGCTTACAACCTTGTGTTCTTTGCACAAGGAACACATAGTTTGGAGAGACTCCCAAAGGGGAATCCCTTTCCTTATGGCTTTCATCCAGCTGGCTGTGGAGCACCCTGCAGCCTGCTGTCAGGTACTGACGCTGCCTGCTCACTAATTTCTTCTTGGTTCTTGTGCTCCAAAGTGAGGGAGTGATGAAAGCCTCCTGGTGGTGGGAGGTCAGCTGCTTCCAAGTCTTAGACCTTGTTACTAGAACAGGGCTTACTGGAGAAAAAGCTGTTTCTGTGAATCGCATCAAGAGCACTAAAATAAGAGAATTTGACACAAGTCTATTTCTGCCTTTACCATTTTCCTAGATCATCTTTTTAAAACTGCGTTATCAAAATATTAGTACTGGTTTTGTTACTTTGAATGTTGGGAGTTTTTTTGAATAAACAAACTACTCTTCCAGGTTGTGGGTTAAACTACCATAAGCGATGTGCCTTCAAGATTCCAAATAACTGCAGTGGAGTGAGAAAGAGGCGCCTGTCTAACGTGTCCTTACCAGGAGCGGGGCTTTCAGTTCCAAGACCAGCACAAGCTGAACACACATCCTCTGCCTCTGAAGAAGTATGTAATGTGAAAGGAGAAGCAGTTTCTGTTTTTAAACTCTTTAACCTCTGGGGAACTATATGGTGTTTTAAGTGGCTCATGATCAGTATGTGGGAGTCAAGCTTAACCATTATGATTGATTTTAGTGAATTTTAAAATCTGGTGATTCTTAGACTGTGACACTTACTGCTTATTATAACTGTGAGAGATGAAACAGGAAATAAATTGTAAGTTTTATATATAATTTTGTTATTAGCCTTTCACTCATGGTTATATGAACTCCTGAGAACTTTGGCTTCAGAATAATAAAACATCTTGCCTTCTTAGTAATACAGATATGTTCTGTAATTATTGTATTAGTATAAGATAGTTACTTGGCCAAAGCAGTACAAAGCAGTCTAAATTGTAAGCTTTTATGCAGGGGAAGAGTGTTCCTGATCTGCTGTTAAGCTTCTCACAGAGTTAATCCAAAAAAACCCAAACCCGATCAAGGACGGTGTAGGGGATGAAGGGCTTACAGTAAAACCAGACATCCATAGTAGTTCCTTGTTATGATGATTGCTGAGAGGTTATCAATTATATAACAAATATCAATTATCAAGTATATCCCAAGTATATTGGGATCATAGGACAGGACAGGCAGTGATTAGATCCATTTGTCTGTGCCTTACTCTTTTCTAATTATCTGTTACTTTACGCTATAACTATTCTTACCACAGTTTAAAATACAAATCATATCATCTAGTTCAAGAAAGTAATTTTTTTTTGGCTAGAAGTTATAAAAGCCTAGTCTTGAGTAATGAAAATATTTTTTTTGAAGTTTGTGACTACTGGTAAGATTTATTCAGTGAACACAGAATTGTAACCCCTTATCACAGAATTTATGATTTCCATGTGCATGCTTAGTACCTTTTTGATACCTCTTTGTTTTACTCAATTCCTTTTCTGTTTTAATTGCTAAAGTTTTTCTTTTAACTTCATTTCAAAGAATATTTTTGATGGGGGTTAATTTTCAAAATAATTTTTGAATTTTCTAAATATTTTTCCCTTATTTACTAAGGTATCCAGGCATGCCATACCTTACTTTTAAAAACTGATAATTTGATGTAGTGATTGGAGTTTGGTTTGCCTACCTCCAGTGTTTTCCATTTTACCCTCTATATGGAGCTCTGTATGTGCTGTCTGAACCATGTCAGGTTACTTAAAAAAATGTATGTCATGAGTGAATTTTTAGCATTTTATCTTCTGTGGAAATAAAGGTTCACACATAACTTCCAGCTCTCTGTAAGGCTTTTCCATCTGGTGTTTTCATACTTTTGTTTTACTGTACCAGAATGTCCTCTTAAAGCTTCTTGGCCAGGTTGCTTTCTTGTCTGGTCACTTTCTGAGCCAACAGCTGCCTTACAGCCCCACTGACTTTTTTTCACCCCTCAGGTCCTTCCCAGCAGGGCTGATCTTGGTCCCCAGCCTGTGTTGAAACCGGGGGTTGCCCCAACCCAGGTGCAGAACCAGCACTTGGCCTTGTTGAACCACATGAGTTTTGCATGGACCCACTTCTCCAGCTTATCCAGGTCCCTCTGGATGGCATCATGTCCCTCCAGTGTGTCAGCTGCACAGTCAGCTGGGTGACACCCCAAACTTGCTGAGGGTGCACTCGCTCCCACTGTCTGTCCTTGGTGAAGACGTTTGATAGCACTGGTCCCAGGATCAGCCCTGAGGGACACCACTTGGCACTGATGTCTATCAGGACACTGAACCATTGACCATTACCCTCTGGATGTGACCATCCAATCAATTCCTTATCCTCCTAAAAGCCCACCCATTGAATCCATCTCTCCACTTTAGAGTGAAGAATGTTATGGGGGACCATGTCAAAGGCTTTACAGAATTCCAGATAAATGACATCTGTAGCCCTTTTCTTGTCCACTGATGGAGTCACTCCATCATAGAAGGCCACTGGCTGTCCTGAATCACCTCCCTGTCCTTCATGTTCTTTAGCACAGCTCCTAGTAGGATCTCTGTGATGTTCCCAGGCACAGTGGGGAGGCTGACAGGTCAGCAGTTCCCAGGGTTGTCCATTCTATCCTTTTTAAAAATGGTGCAGTGTTTGCCTTTTTCCAGTCACCTGTTTTTTCACCTGACTGCTGTGACTTTTCAAAGCAGTCATGGCAGTAAAACTGTTCTGGTGTAAATTACGTATTCCTTCTTTATTCCAGCGTTGCTGCCCAGAACCTAGTAAGAGGATTCCCTCTTGGAGTGGCCGCCCCATCTGGATGGATAAGATGGTGCTTTGCAGAGTGAAGGTCCCACACACCTTTGCTGTTCACTCTTACACTCGTCCCACCATCTGCCAGTATTGCAAACGGCTGCTCAAGGGCCTTTTTCGCCAAGGAATGCAGTGTAAAGGTAAACATTTAATTTTCTGTTGTAGCAGTAAATTCCAGGAAAGGTCTTGTATTTAAAACTGATTGCAACTTACATGGCTGTATACTGCAGAATAGGGCAGTGTAATTTTTGAAAAATTGCGTAATTTTCAGAAGATCACAGCAGCCCTCATTTTCATTGTAATAGGCTGTGCATTGTACATTTTTCTGAAAAATAAGATTTAATCCTGTAGATTGAGGACACTGTAATTCTAGAAGGATAATTATGTATTAATAAAAATGGGAAATGCTTCCTTTTGTTCAATATCTGTGTTCTAGACTGACCACTAAAGAATCTAATCTGTGAGTTTTCATTGTATTATTCTAGTACAGGATATCGGTTATTACCTTTTGGAGATATTGTATACAGCTAGGTGCCTGTGCTGAACTTGCATGGTTTTTATATAGCATATGTTAACACGCATGGCTTCAGTTCTCAGGTTCTTCCATGTGGTTCCTAGGGCATAATGATTGTGATCTCCTTCTGGCTTTTTATTGCTGGTTAGTGCAGCTCTGTCAGCTTTGTTGCAGGAAACAAAAGTCTAGTGATGAACCATAAACATTAATATGGAAAGGAGTTTCCATTTCTCTCACGTGAGTTTGTCAAACAGGAGTATTAAAGGTCAGCTTTTTGAGAGAGGTCACTTAATACATTTTCAATTTGTTTTATTAGAGGAGAGAAAAAATTGTCAGCTTACAGCTGTGTTAATTTTTTTTTGACTTGTAATACTGCTGTCTCATATAAGTAAGGAAGTAATTTTATCTTTCATTTCTGTTGTTATTTGCAGTCTTTGTAGTCTGTTTGAAGTCTGCATCCTGAACTGGTTTTGATATTTTTTCAAGTCAGTGTATCTCTTGGATACACATGATACAAAAATAATGAAGCCTGAAAAGATGCCTTGCAGTTTTAACATAGAGATGCTGCTGGCCATATACAATTGCTATGACTATATCCAGCTGAACAAATGGGGCTACCACATCAGTTTCAGGGAATTGAATGACACTGGATAAAAATATTATTGTGTGCATATTGTAAGCATTTGTGTATGGAAAACAGGCCTAGAGAAACGGAACGTATATGTGCAGGACAGAAATAAGTGTCTTAATAGGCCTCAATTTATGCAATATGATCCTATACTTATTTTTAATGTATCAGGAATTGATATCAAGCAGTTCAAATATTTTCATACTGCCTTCTCTTACATATTCTTAAGGTTTCCCACTGACTTCCTCATGCACATTCCCAAAGCTTGGGGTCTCTTACTAGTTATATGTTTCTGAGTACTGATGAGAGCCCTGGATTTCTTGATTTAATTCAGGTTGCTATTTGGGCTCTGACGATGCATCTCTTTGACATGCTAAGGCTGTATTTGTGATAATAAATTAAATGTGCCCAGAAACATTCCTGGACACTGAGGTCAGCTGGGACAGAATGACCCGTGTTCATGAACAAGTTTCTTAGCATCTCAGCCTGGGTGGCTCTGTGCAGACTGCCTGTTTGGAGCAATTTCATAGGATGCTCTGGTTTATGAGCTAGACCTTGGAACTGTTTGGGATTGTGCTAATGCTGTGGGCCAAGAGCATGCTAGGGGATGTTTGTAGCTATTTACTAGACTAGAGAATTGCATTGCAGTATCCAAGAATGTTTCTGAATGCAGTTTAATTTATTAGGATAGTCTGAATCTTCTAGTTTCCTGACAGGATTTGAAATGTCTGTTTCTTCCAGCCTCCTTTGAAATAGTGATGTAATTGTATATGGACTGAAGCCATGGCTGTAAAAAAAAGGCAGTTTGTGGGTCTCCTAGGATGCATGCTTTTAGGGACTCAGAAGCTGAGCAGTATTGTATTCTGCTCCCCAGTTTGGCTCCTCTGATCCTTAAAATGGAGAGATGATGATTTTTCTCTTGTCTGGGCTTAAAAGGAAAACACACTGAGCTTGCTTTGGATAGCAAAAAGAGGCTAAATTATCAATATGAAAACAGTTGTGGGGGCAGTAGGGAGTTTTGAAATTCATGGTGTTGGTAGAGTTGAAAATCGCAGGGATGCTACTAATAAAGGAAATTCCTGTTAATACCAGTAATGTTATATGCTGGACTTTGCTCAGTAGGCTGCATCTGCTACCTCGGGTGCAGAAATGGCACACATCCAGGTGAGATTCCATCTCCATGTCAGGCCAGCTCTGGACATAAAGTTATTCTGTCTGCCCTGTGTCAGCAAGAAATGGAGCTTGAGTAGTCAGCCAAATCTGTAACCTGAATGAGAGGGGAACTGGACTTTGGGATTTACTGCAGGACATGTTTGCTCTGATGTAGCTGTGCGATTGTAGAGGCTTTTGATGTCTGCAAGTCTTAGTTGGCAGATGGGGAAAAATGTTAGAGATGAGATACTTAAATCATATAGCAATGGAAAAAAGGATATGGAACAAATGAAAGAATGGGAAAAATTACATCATGATGGAAAAAATAGCTACAGAAAAAGCTAGAGAAGTAGCAAACCATTTTGTGCTGGAAGGGGAAGTACTGACATAATAAACAGTGGTGGGACAAATCAACATGTGACATCAGGACAAGACTGTTAATTTCCTCCTGGAGGTGACCCCATTGGTGCTGTCTTCAATTGCATGCAGATGTATGAATCTGAACTGAGGTTTGTGTCAGAAGTAGTGAATGATAAATATTAGTGTCTGGGTGGGAGTGAGGTTCTGGTATCGTGGGCTTATTTATCTGCTATTTTAGATTGCAGATTCAACTGTCACAAACGCTGTGCACCTAAAGTACCTCGAGACTGTCTTGGAGAGGTGATTTTCAATGGAGGTAAGATGAGAAACATGCTTTCAAATGCTGAGAGATCTTTTGAGGCTGAACAAGATGCATTAGTGTTTATTTCCCTCATCTTTGAATTTTTGACATTTTTATTTATCTTGCCAGTTTTTTCACTGAGGTTAGTGAAAATGAAGAAGATTCACTATAAAACTTACACTCTGGTGACTTAAATTTTACTTAGTCAGTCTTGATACATTCAGTGTGTTTTGCTTGGAATTGCTCAATGGAAATGAAACATCAAGGAGCCATCCCAATGGACAAAATTTGGAGATCTGTTGTGATCAGTCTGCTTATTGTTCCCCATGAAATACATACTTTAAACTGTTAATATCTTAAGACACATACCATTTTTTATGACTTTCTCATATCCATGATTTTTACTGGCCAGAGTTAGCCCAGATGTTTGAGGTAAAAGAGAGAGGAGAAAAACCCCAAGCCAAACTAAAAGAAAGAACTCCATTCTAATTTCTGGAAACCTGAATGGAGTTGGGCTGCTTACTGAATAGACCTTACAGAATTGAAAGAGGAGTGTGCGGAACACTTTGTGGAAGTATGTTTAGAGTGTTTTTATAAGTTTTAGACCAGTGTTAAGCTGCTGAAATATGGGATAGATGAGCAGATGGGGATTAAAAACTGATTGAATGGGTGGGCCTAGAGACTGGTTATCAATAACAAGTAACTTGTGGTGTACCCCAGGGGCCAACAAAGAGTCCAGTCCTGTTCAGCATCTTCATTAATGATCTTGATGGGGCAGAGTGTACCCTCAGCAGGTTTCAGGTGACTGGGAGGACTGGCTGATATGACAGAGGGCTTGTGCTGCTATTCAGAGGGACTTCAACAGACTGCAGAAATGAACTCAGGGGGTTGTTAGACCAGGTGACCTTCAAAAATCTCCAACTTCAACCATTCTGTGCTTGTGTTGCCTTGATCTTGCCACACATTGTTTAATGAAACAAAATTGGCGACGTGCAGCAGATCATATCAAACTGTACAACTCGATTCAGAGGCTTGGGCAGCAGCTGTGTCAGCCAGTGGGTCAGTTGCCATTGCACAACGTATCCCATCCATTCATGCCTGCCTTCTCCAGCTCCCCGGCTCTGTCCTGGAGCTTGATGTTGGTGGCTGTGAACAGCACTGTGCAACATGGTGTTGCTGCAGCCTGCTTTGCCACCCTTGTGATGCTGAGGTGCTAAAGGCCACATAGTTTGGGAACTACGGCTTAATATAATTCTTCTGAGGACATAAGGAGCAATTTATTTTTTGTTCTTTCTCCCTCTCTTAATTGAGCTCACCCCAGGTAAAAACAAACAACCCCCCACAAACCAACAAACAAACAAAAAACAACCATAAAAAGCTACAAATGAAGACATTTTTATGTTTTAATTCTTAGTTTTCCACAGTGCCTGTTGTACAGCTTTTGAAAACACTAAACTGCTGCCTGCAGAAAATCAGATGTGAATAAGATCTGTTCTGGTTTTCTCTTTTCCTGCAATTCCACAGCCCGCCTTTTCTTTTTTTGCTTTTCTAATTATGGACAACAAGAGCAGTGAGAGCACAGTTGGGTTTCTGTTAATAGAGAATTTAATTTGCACAGGAATAATTCTCTGGGTCATCTCTAGCAATCAAAAGGTTACTTTGTCCTGATTACTCGTGTAACAGAATTACTTAATGAGATTTAGGTTTAGACTTTAAGCTTTTGACTCTGTTTCTTTCAGTATGGTTTGTGTTTTAGTTGGGTCTCTCTTGCCTTGGCATTTAGCAAAACAGATTGATAATGTTCATTAGCATACTCTGCATCTTAGAGCAGAAATGTGAAGATTTTGTATATGGTGATTGTACTTTTATGGTTGCTTCCACGAATGTGAACTGAAAAAGAATTGATGGGTTTTAGAGGATTTTATTTAAATTTTTTTTCAGTTGTGTGTTTAAAATAATGTCTGACTTGTGTTGTTTTCAGAACCTGCTAGCCCAGGCCAGGACCTGGATATGCCAATGGAAGTTGATAGCAGTGAAATGAACAGTGATGGTAGTAGAGTTCTAGATGATGCTGAAGAGCCCTCTCCTCCAGAGGACAAAATATTTTTTATGGATCCATCTGACCTTGATGCAGACAAAGATGAGGAAGCTGTCAAAACAATCAGGTAAGTTATAAGGTGGATTTCTTTGCTCAGGGTGTATTTTGCTCAATATTTTAAGCAAAACGTTTCCAATTAGCCCAGTTTTATTGCTGCAAGTGTATTTTCCCCGTGTGTGGCATTTCTTTTTTTGTTGCTTGAAAATACTTTGTGACGTTCTCCTGCCTCAAGAAAATCTGGAACATAGATAGATTAAAGGAATATAGTCTCTTCTAATTGGAAAAAGTGTTATGCCATGACTTTTATTGAAGAAATACAACTAGATTATCAAAGCAGGATAAAACTTACGGTTTAACATGACTAATGTGTGGTTAAGGTCTCTGTGACTTGAGCCTAATTTAGTTACTGTTATATATGTGTGGATTTAAAAGGCATTAATTGAGATATTTTAATATTGGCATCATAGTCTACATGCGTGTTAGTCAACAGTTTGCTTTATTTATCTTGAAAGTGATTTTTCTGAAGTCTTTTATCCAATAACTGTTAACATAGTTCCTTAAATCAAATTTGGTCTTTTTATTTTCTCTTTTATTCTGAGTAGTGTCATCCTGATTTTCTTAGTCATTCTTAATAAGAGAAGTGCAGTTGTGTTTGGTCAAGCTAAACGTCACTGTAGCTCAGGGCTTAATGGCAAATTTGTGAGGGAGAGCATATAATGGTACCTCCCAACTATCAGTGATTTATTGCTCAAGGATCTCCTGAGAGGGAATTAACATCTACCTTTTAAGTAGGATTTTTTCCATTTATTTCTAGTCGGATTTGAAGCAATTCAGGTTTTTGGCATGACAGCATCTGGTAGCCAGTTCTACAGTGTAACTGCATGCCATGTTAAAGCATCCTTACATTTTTTGTTTTGAAACTACCTCCTGATGTTGTGTGTTTACAAATGCGTCTGTTAGTGCCACGTGTAGAGCTCTGGTGTTAGGCAGGCACCTCGGTGGTTAGCTTCATCTTCAGTGCTATTAAAACCTGTATGTTTAATTAATGGCTCTCTCAGAATATTAGAGATTATCAAACCCTTGTCTGCAGGACAGTTGACATACCTGAGCATTGATAGAATTTTCTAGTGCAGTTGTGATTTGAATTAACACACCCTGTTTATATTTTCATAACTTGAAAGTTTGCTTTGATAGGTACCTTCACTAAGGTGACAATATTAAGCAGCAGTATAATCAACTTACAAGAAGAAATGATAGTTATGCTGATGTTAATTATATTTCTGTGGTGTCAAATAGCATAAAAGACCAGCAGCCTCAGCAAATTGTTTTGAGAGAGGATGATTTCTGTAAGTGTCCTCACTCCAGTGTGTTTGTTCTCTGTTCCTTAGAGTAATTTAAGTACTGCAATACTTGCCCTAGCAGAGCTAGTAGGAGCTCAGATGCCTTATCAATTTCATCCATCAACTAAATCTGTGTGGGAAGAAAAAGTGTCTGTTCCTGAAAATCATGGACTAAGTGTGTGAAACGGGTATAATTGCAGTACTGTTGTATTTTAACTTGTTACATATTAAACTGTTGTATCTTCTTTTTAGTCCTTCAACAAGCAATAATATTCCTCTCATGCGAGTTGTACAGTCAATCAAACACACAAAGAGGAAGAGCAGTACAATGGTGAAAGAAGGATGGATGGTCCACTACACTAGTAGAGACAACCTGGTCAGTAACTTTAATTTTTTCCTAAATTAAGTTAGTTCTCTAAACTAGTGTATTTTATTTCTGATTTACAGTACCATTTGAAAGAACTTAGCTGTGATGTTCATTTTAAAGAAATCTGGTTCAAGGGAGAAACTGTAATTTATTCAAAATACTTAATGTGGTGATTGAACAGTACTTTTGCTTCTCCCCTTTAAGAAGGAAAAGCATCTCTCCATTGTCTCAAATGAATTGCATGTGTAGTATTTCAGCTTTCCTGAGAAGGTAACTTGGAATAATTTGCTTGTGTCTTCTTTCTCTTTAGTAGTTGAACTAAATGCTTGTGTCTCTTTTTCTATTCTACTATGTGAAAAGGTGGAAATCATAAAATCATGAGTACTGAAATGGTTGACAGTATTATTCTAATGATCTAGATGTTTGTAAATAGTTATGTGTAGATATGGGAGCCCTTAATTGCTCTAGTAATTCAGTCTAAGAATTCTGGTTTGACTGTTTGTCCTTGGGTATGCAAGCATCCTCCAAAAAGACACTTCTGTTTGTTGCCAGTGCTACCAATAATGAGCTCTTAATTGAGTAGGCAAGCTGTTTGATTTTGTGTATTGAGGAAGAAGACAAGGCAAAATAACAGGGTTCCTTAGTATTGTCTGATGGGAGGAAGTGAATCCTCTTGTTTTTTGGTAGATGAATGAAAAGGATGAAGTTAAGAAGTTCCGACATCTCATGGAGAACATTATGGCACATTGAGACTGTCCATGAAAGGCAGCAGAAATACTTCCACATTCTTCATCTCTGTGGCATCTGATCGAAGGAGACTTAGAGATTTTAGAGAAGCAAAGTTGTTAAAGTTCTGCTGAAATCAAATTGAGGGGTGATAATAGTCAGTTCAGGTTACTGTAATATTTCACCTTTTTGTGATTGTCAGCTAAACTGACTGCTGTAAATGGTCTTTCTGAAACTAACTTAAAAGCCATTTCTTTAAGGTACAGTTTTCTAATACCTAGATGTATTTATGACAATCCAAAGTAAGTATCTAGCATATTTTAGATGTGGTTACATCCAAGACTACATGAAAGTCACAATTATCATCAGCTGGCTCTGGAAAAACTAAGGCCAGGTAGCAGACAAATATAAAAATAGTTCTAGCAGAACTGTTCGGAGCAGACCTGGTATTGAGCTCGGATTTAAACTTTCAGTACAACCAGTGTGTTTTTCCATGGATTTTTTTTTTTTGAACCTCCCCTTAGAACAGTGATCTGATGAAACACCTTACCTTAGTTTGATTTTCTTCATCGGTCAGTCTGGCTGCTGCCTCGATGACATCAACTGAAAAAGGCCAGTCAGTGGAGTATTCTGACCCAGAGCAAGGTACCTCCAGCCAAACAAGATCTCACAGAGCTTCCTAATGGGAGGAGACTTCCGTACTGGGCATTACACCATCGGCTGTTTCCCTTGGCCGTTCCGTTCTCAGCAGTGTCAGACTGTTTCCTATTCCTGAAACAACGGGGCTGCCTATCAGTTCCAGACAGGTTCATTTTAACAGCAGGATCTGTATGCTTCATGTGCTCCCTGGATAACAAGATATTTCACCCTTTATAATGAGAAGTTTCTATGTCATCGTCTGTACTCTTTTTCTGATTGTGGTCCCATCCTTTCTCAGAGTAGGGTATGGGGCAGATTTTGAATCCCTGAGTAAGTTACCAGCCTGTTCCTTCATTCCTCTCCCCCAAAGTATTTCCTGATTCATGATTTAATAAAGAATATTTATGTCCAAAGGATTCCTTTTAGTTAAATCCATTCATGATACAGCTTTCTTTGTCTAACTCTTATAGGTAGTCTTAGCTTCTCTTCTTTAAGCTCTGCCTAAATATGGAAAAAAAACCCCTTTGCTTTTAATATTACAAAGTTTATAAAATACAAATATAATAGAATAATATTTCAAACTTCTTCATCCTAACTTAGAGTTAAAGGTCTTTGATTTTTGTCCCAGAAGAATGGAATTGGTTTTCTAACTATGAGCATGGTGCAAGTAAAGTATCTTAGATTCATAGAGCCATATTAGCTTTCTAAAAGCTTCTTTGTTTTGAGGAATATTCTTCTGCTTAAATTACAAGACAGTTATATGTAAGAGTTAATCCGTGTTACTTTTTGGTGGGGAAGATTTCTTGTTGGTGGATACTTCCAGCAAATGGCTATTTAGTGTGCCTTGTTTTTTTTTCACCACAAGGTATTTTTTCCATTTGAATCTCATAATGTGTCTGTTTTGCCATTGTGTGCTTTTGACCACTGAGATTGTGTATTGACAAAAGAATTAAGGATTTGTTAGGCTTGCTCAGTGCTTAAACCCTTGCAATGTTGGTATGAGGGCACAGAGGGAGAAAGCATGACCCCCACAGTTGTTCCTAAATTTAAATAATTCAGATTTTGTGACAATATGCACCTGCAGTAAAACCTGTCTAGTAACTGTTTTTTCCTGTATGAAGTAACTCCTGTTGTCACTGCTTTTACTGCAAGGTAAGTGATATTTTTGCTAGTTTGTGGAAATAATTTTTGAACTTCTTCTTCAATTAAAACAAAATTTTTATTCCCAAAGTTTATTTTTTAATTTCTGTAGTCTAAGATTCAACTATAGATTAATGTTGAATGATTATCATAGCAATTTAAAGCAGTTCTTATTTAAATAATGAGGTAGCAGAAGCCGTATGAGTGGTTTATTCCTTATGTAATTGTACTGTGCATTTTGTAGAGAAAAAGACATTACTGGAGACTGGACAGCAAATGCCTCACACTATTTCAAAATGAATCTGGAACAAAATATTACAAGGTAATTAATGATGAGTACTAATTATGTTGATTTATTCAGTGCTTTATAGATATGAAATCTACTTGTGAGCTGTTTACGTATTATCTCCATTTTCCCATCTCTTTTTGAATCAAAACTGTGACCAGGTTAATTGTTGCCCAAAGCCTGTAAGTGAGAAGGACCAAGACTAACTCTGAGAAGTTGCTTGCAGCTCCTGCTCTAATTCCCTTGAGTATGTCTCTCCTTACATTTTGCATGTACTTTTCTCTGGAATTACCTGGTGTATTAAGCTTTCCTCAAAATTACCAGAGAATTTCTTTGGCCACCAGTCAAATGAAGGCTTGGATTTTTGTGTTCTCTGAGTAGTGACTGAAAGTTTGCATGCTTATGTGTTTTATTTCAAGGTTCCTCAAATTAAATTACTCCCTACTGTACAACTGAAAGTTTCAAGCAAGATTTACAGGGAAATTTACTGTGTAGCCTGATGTTTATATAAATGAAGCTTAGTGTATTGTTAATGTAGTATTGTGTTCAGTGGTGAAGTATTCAGAAAATGCATTTGAATTTGTAAACAGGCTTTTTCCCTTTCTTGTCTTATACCTTTAGGTGGGGGTCCAAATCTTGCAGCTTCTTCCTTTATAACATCTCTAAGATCAAGCCTTTTCTCTGTACACCCAGCTAAACTTGCCCAGATCCTTTTCATCCCTATCTTGACCAATGCAGTCTCTTCTCAGACCTCTCTGATACTTGTATTGCCCTGTGCATTCAAAACACAGCTGGTAAAATATGTTCCTTGCTTGTTGCTCTGTTACGTCAGTGCTTTTAGTCCTTTGACTTGCCCCTTTGCATCCCTTGTTTTAACTGCTTAGATCTGATTGTTTGTCTTTGCTGTTAGAGTAATTCACAGTTTTTGCCTTTACATTTATTTGTTCTTCATCTCAATCAGCTGCTGTCTCTTATCCCTTTAATGCCAGCCTGGTGTGCACCTGCTTGTTCACTGCTCTTGCAAGTGACATGCACCTGCACATCTTCCCATGGATGTGAAATGTCCTCCTCCAGCTAGTGTGAACTTGAAACCATTTCTTCCTTCAGATCTGTTCTGTAATACTCTTGTACCGTGGTCTTAAACTGACCAAGTAGAGGATAAATATATGTATGCAGATAATACCTGCTAATATCTGTATGAGAGAGAATCTTTCCCCAGAACAATTCTGATGCACAAAGCCGTGCTTATTGGCTAGCTTGTATAACTGCATCCTCTCCTTAATGTTACTGTTTCACTTTTCCCCCCTCATGCTCTTCTCTGCCTAAGCTGTATAAACTGCAAGGGGAAAATGGTCATTCTCTAGTTGTGCATCATTTACACATGCAGTGGGGGTATGTCTCATGATGAATATAAATGTAGTTTGAGTAGAAAATAGTAGTTGTACAGAGAGCTGTGGTGGGCCTGAAATCTCTCTAGGCTTGTATATAGGAATTCAGAAAACTGGGTGGGTAATGGTCATGCGCAGTTTAAATTTATTTATGAATACTGGTGTTTTGGTTTTGTTTGTTTGATATATTTGATTTGGTTTCTTTGCAACGCTTGAAGCTATGAGTGTTAGTTTATTAAAATATTATGTGCATTTTCATTTTTTTAATCTTTAATATCTTTCTTCAGGAGATTCCACTTTCAGAAATTCTCCAGGTGACTCAGCCTCGAGATTTTTCAAACGTGGTGCAGGGCAGCAACCCCTACTGTTTTGAGATCATCACTGACACGATGGTGTACTTTGTTGGCGAGAACAATGGCAGCGCTCATCACAGTCCAGTTCTTGCTGCCTCCGGAGTCGGACTTGACGTAGCTCAGGGCTGGGAGAAAGCCATTCGCCAGGCCTTGATGCCAGTCACTCCTCAAGCTAGCATTTGCACTGCTGCAGGACAAGGAAAAGATCACAGTAAGCAGGCAGACAAGGCACTGTTGTTTTTCTGAAGCTGCTGATGGTAGTGGTTCCTTTTAGAAAAGTGCTTATTTAGAGCGAAGTATTGTCTGTTGATTATCTGCTGAATTGGGTCCTTAATTTTCCACGAGTCTCTAAAAAGTGACCCTTAGGTTTGTGGAGGGTGGGCAAATCCTTCAATCTGTTGTAGCAGAAAGTAGTAAAGAATTAGATTTACAATATGAATGCAGAATGCAGAGTTTTATTGTAGGAGCACTAAGAACACACACATGGGTGTAAAAAGGGAGCATCGAGTAGATATTTCTAATATACATAACTAAATAAATATATTCAGATTATATACATACGCTTTGAGGGAACTAAATTTGGATGCCTTTTGCTGTTAGCACCTATATATATATTTAAAAAATTCTGTGAGATGTCAGTGGCTAAGGAGAAGAAAAGGAGTTAGTGTTGCAATGTAAGTACCATCAGTGATGGAAGAAACTTTTTCTGAGCTGTGCATGGTTATAAAAAGTACCCTATTCTTCTTTTCATGCACCTTCCCTCCCTTTTTTCCTCTGGCATAGGATCATATTTATTATCAAGGCTCCACAAAACTTATATATTATGTTCTTTCTTTTCAGACATCTCCTTGTTCCTTGCAACAACATTCATTCTCATTTTGTACTGAGATTTATACTTTCACTCTTTAGTTTCCTTTTGAATTCCAGCTACTCTTTAATCTCCTTGTAGTAAGATTTTCTTTTGCAGGAGATTCTGAGATCAGTTTCTCTGTCTCTGACATCTGGCTACTCTGCATTAGCAACGGTTAAGAACATGTAAATGCTAGTCTTAGGTAAAAGCACTTTCTGAAAATGCGTCAATGGTCTAAAATACTAAACTATGAAATGGCAGCACTGGTATTGGTATTTAATTACAGTGAAGAAACATACTTGTAAGATGCTACCTCTACCTGGCTTTATACATACATAAAATGCCACTTTTGATATGGAATTTTAAGTTTCATATATGTGTGTGTATATATATATATATATATATATATATATATACACATACACATCCCGAAACTCTCTTCATTTTCTAGTTCCTAAGGCTTACTGTTGCTGACAGACTTGCAAAGACAGTTGATTTTTCTGAAAGAAATATATTTTCAGATATAAATAATAACGTTTCATTGCAATTGGTAGGGAACAGAACTACAGTAGTAAAGGCCAAGAGGAAGTATTTTAGTATGTTTAGGATTGTAGGAGTATATGAAACTACTTTGAGTCAGGGAGTGGCATTCACATATTTTTAGACAACTCAGGTTGGTTTTTAAACTCAGAAGGCCAAAAAATGTCTGTTCATCCCTCTTCTTCCTACACTTTGTGAATCATGAAATGTATCTCAAGAGCCTTTAAGATAATTCAATTTTAGTTAAAAAAAGCCCCCAAAGTCTCAAATATGTGCTATTAAATGAAAAGACTAAAAGGAGGAGGGAGACATTGCCAGTGCTTGAAATACTTGCATCAGCAGGGAATTGGTAGTGTCAAAGTGTGCAGAAGACACTATCTAGTTATTTTATTCCACTTTCTTGCCAGAGGTAGTTAGAAATGAGGATGCTCTTCCAGTCTGACCCATAGCAAAGAATCCTTTGTAACCATGTACCTGGAGTTTGGGGTGGGGTGTTTCTTTGTGGGCTGTTTCTGAGCTAAAATGAGAGAAAAAGTAAGCTGTTTACCTGGTGTAGATTACCTGGTATTGAATTGTGGCATTACTAATTTCTTTAGAAGTGACTAATTCTCAGCCCTTACTCTTGGACATTTCAGACACTAGAAAAATGGATTTATTTGGAAGGAATAACTCACTCTTTACCTCTGAGTTATTTTGTATTCTGTAGCAATCTGTGGAGAAGGATTCAATGTGTTCTGTTAAACACTTTCATAAACTGTCTCTTCATTTTCTAGTTACCTTGCTGCAGTTTTTGTTGACCTTAGGGATTTTTTTGTCTGACTTCTTTATTGTTTTCCCTTGTTTTCTGTATGGGTACTTCAGTACAGACCTGAATATAGTCAATAATCAGTATGCATATACAAGTTCATATTTCAGATGCAGAATTCAGAGTGTTTTTGAGAATTAGCATTTGCTCCTATCTTGTCTCTGTAAATTCCTTCATTGAGATAAAGCACAGGTGGCAAAAATGAAATGCAGACATCTTCTTTTTCCTCTAAAATTGTGTTTTCGAAGTGCAAGGCCCTTTTTAGGATGATAAAGGCTCTTTTCAAAGTGCTAGTAAATCTGTAGTGTGTTTTCTATCTGCCTTCTGTATAATTAGTTCATTTTTTCTTTCTTTAAGTTAAAATAATATCACAGAATTGTTAGGGTTGAAGGGACCTCTGGAGATCATCCAGTCCAGCGCCACTGACAAGTCAGAGTCACACAGAGCAGGTTCCACAGGAACACATCCAGGTGGGCCTAGAATGTCTCAGACCCCAACATCAAGTGATAGATTTCTGTTAGTCTAAGATGCTTTACTTTGGTCTTGGAAGTCAAAGGAGAAGGGTGTTTTCTACCTTCCTTGGTATATCTCTTCTTGTCTATGCATGATGTTTTCCTGTAATGAAAAATTCATGTCAATGTCTGCTGCAGACTGAAGAATTCTAATCTTTATCTGGTACTTTTACTTGGAAATTACACTTCCTGCATGTGCCCTTATATTCCAAAGATTGATATGCTTCTGTAGTTTATCCATGAAACAAAGATTTTTTTAATATTATGGGCTTTATTACTTTTTTATTATCAGTTCTTCTGTTACTTGCTTTCTTTGATTTGCTTCCTTTTCTTATGCATTAATTCTGTATATCTTGGTGCCACGGAAGATAACAAGCCACATTCATTTGACTGTGAGGGATCTACCTGCTCTTCTTGCCTGTATTTTTCTTTATTGCTACCAGAAGTCATTTTTCATTTAATGAACTATGATACAATTGCTTATTGCTTTTGGTTCTCCAGCTGTCTATTGTGTACACACTTGTATTGTTCTACTACTTCTGTAATCAGGGATAGGAGAAAAAAAAAGACAATCAATCCCAGCAAAACTCCCAGAGTTATTTATCTAATCAATCTGTAAAATGAGTTCCAGGTTATGAGGTTTCTGCAGAACAACAGTAAAAATCATTTCACCAATACTGGGTTAGAAGTCTGTAAAGGGTTTTTGTTGATTTTCATTTTTTCCTCATCTGTTTACTAGAAAAAGCCTGCCCTTTCGATTTACTTACTTGGCTTTATCTTCTTTATTGCAGAAGAGTTGTCTCTAAGCATCTCTGTTTCAAATTGCCAGGTCCAGGAAAATGTGGTGAGTCACATGCATTGTATTACAGTGATATTTATTTATCTGAGTATTACAAAGTAGTTGGCAGTAGCAGTGCCTGGATGAGAAAGCAACACCAGAGCACTGTAGGTAAAGAAGTCCATGTTATATGCAGGAAGTAACCTCCTTACCTACCGTGGCTGTTAGTTTTTATGAATGTATGTCCCTGCTTGTGGTGCAGCTCAGTGGATCCTCTTCAGGAAAACCTTCTGTGTTTTCCCACTCCATTCAGTGTAATGATGGTACCTTTTGCAGAGTTTGATTAATGCCAAATATAATTACAGCCTAGCCAGTAATAACTAATTCAGTCCTGAACATTTTAATGACTCCTGGTATTTGTGATTTCTTTTTTTCATGCATTAGGATATCAGCTCTGTGTACCAAATATTTGCCGATGAAGTGCTGGGTTCTGGTCAGTTTGGTATTGTATATGGAGGTAAATTGCATTTATCTTCCATTATGTATTTATTAAGGTAGAATGTCTGCTTGATAAAATTACCCTTTTCATGTTTACTTAGCTGTATCTAGAATGTCTAGGTGAAGTTTGTCTTGTTAAAAGTTTTGTTTGGATTACTTTGCTTTGTGTCTCTGCAGTTTTATGTACAGTATTTCTTACAATTCTTGCATTTACAGTTTTGCATTGGCATCATTATCAGTTTAGAATATGCATTGTGTTTTGACCACTCTTAACTACAAAGCAATCCAATTTGGCCATGATTAAGGACTTTTTAAAATTGCAAATTCTAACACTGTTGTTTGTGTTATACAGTATTAGAAGTGATATATTAGCTGTCAGTTATACCTGTTTTGAATGACACCTGAGAGATGTGGCCAAAAGCAACTAGAAAAACATATAGTTTATGGTTTGACAGTGTGGGTGCAAACATATTACTGATGTATTTTATGCAAACAAATTTCTGTCAGCAGGGTAAAGTAGAAAGCGGTGTTCTTTGTCAAGAGTCAGTCCTAGGTCTCAAGTCTAGTATTTTAAAACCTTCTGTTGCTGCATATAACTTGCTTTTAGTATGTAATCACAAAAAAAGAAAAAATACTAGAAATGCATATGAACTCTGTTTCTATCTCTCTCTTTTTGTTTTTTTTAATCTCATGTTATATCTCAAGTGTTGAGAAAGCCACAGACCATAAATCTGGAAAGAAAGAAAAAGTCATAAGTAATGATTTGCAAGTGGTAATGTCTCTGCTTCCGTCATGTTTTCTTTCTAATCAGGAAGTATTGTGGCTATGATTTTTCTATGTGCCAATTGTGTAGCTAGATACTTTATTAGTTCTAAACTGCTTGGTGGAAATACAGTTTGGTCTGGTTTTACATCACTCTTGAAAGAGGTCACGTTTTTTGCTCCCTCTGTATTTCCTAAAGCATAGTGTGAATCAAAATGTGCTCCCTCTCTTATCAATAGAAATGAACAAATGCAGACACTTACTTTAATAATTGGATTTTATTTTTCCTAAATTGCCTTGTAAATAAATCTCAGCTTGGTGTTTTGCATGATTCAATGTTTACAAGTGCTTGTAAACATAATAAATAATTATAAAAAGTTTTCCTTATGTTTTTTTTACTAAATGAGGGTTTAAAATTTATTGCACGTGCATACTTCTTAAGATAAAATCACAAGCTGAAAGAGTGTGAAAAGACAATATGAAAGACTATGGTTTTGCTGGCTCTACATAGTGCCTAATTTTTGCTGGTATTTGGGGAGATTAGATCTGGTAACTTCTGATATTGGCTTATCCCCACCTGTGTAGTCTTACTGAAATAATGGTAACAATTAATGGTAAAATTAAGTTGCTTTCATTGTTGTGGGGTTTGGATTGGGTTGTTCTTTTTTCTTGTAATTTTTGTGTCCCCTATTCTTGAGAAACATTTCCAAATTGAAAATCAAAAGTTATAGGATATAGATATCCAACTCCTGCATCAGTGAGAACAGTTTCCCTCTGCTTTTCCAGTTTTGATTAGTTTGAAAGATCTGAAAAAGGGAGACAGAAAAAGCTATTCTTGACATTTTCTTACTGATGTAAAACTTGCACTAAAAACTGGCTGGTTGTGTTTTGTTTAACAAAAGGAGTTTCCAAGCTGCTTTTCTGTTATTTTTCATGGACAATTTTTAGCTGTAGTCTAGCTTCTGTAGTTAGGTGTTTTGTTAGATGGGTTGGTTTGCTTATCATTCTTTAGCAATCTAGCATTTGCATAGTGTTTTGCATCTAGTTTATAACTGACTGTATTTCTGCTACATTTCGATATAATTTCCTTCTTCTGGTGGAGATAAGCCCTTTATTCCTGATGATGTTAAAGGCAGGTGCAGTAGTTGCTTGGCAGAGCAGCCTGTGGAGAGCAGTTCTGTGCCCTGCCTAAGCCCTGGCCACCAGTGCTGACCACAGAGCAGCAGGGGAGGCTGGCTGGTGGCGACTGAGGTGTCCCTGGGCTCCCCACAGCTGGTGGAACCTTCTCTGCCACTTGCACTGTAGCTGTGTGTGTCATCCCTTTTCCTCAAATGGCATCCAAACCCTTCACTGAGGGGATAATGACACTTTTCTTTGGTGCAGACTTACTGTTCTGTAGTACTTTAGTATTAAATGTCTTAGATTTCCAAGGTCTTGCAGTGTGTAATCCCATTAACCTCTCTGATGTGACTGAAAGAGATCAGTTCAGCAGCTGTGGAGAAGCTGGGGAAGCATTAACAGCTCCTCACCTAGCCCTGGACACAGCTTCCCTGCATGTTGCAGAATGCTTCTCATGTAGCTGATGCAGGCTGCAGCAAGGAATAGTATGTGGTGCTGTCAGCATGGTGTTTTTCTTACCACCACCTTCCAGAGCTTTTTGATCACAGCAGACTGCCCCGGGTGTTAAATGTGTTGCTGTTCTTTGGGGCACCTAATTACTCTCGTGTTCCCATAGAGTATTGGGTGTGTAATTTCCTGTGCATGTGGAGCCCATGAAACCACTGGAGTGGGTTTTTAGATCTGGCTTCACTTTGGCCTTGAATTGTTGTTGTTTTCACAGGAGAGGCAATATGCTGTGGAGTAGTTATTACTTGCTCACGTGCAAGTCTCTTGCACGAGCAAAACCTTCACCCAGTACACCTAATGTCAGTGTGTGTACCTGACAGCAGAGTGGTAACTGGTTTAAATTCAAACTACAGAATTCCTGTGGAGGCTGATCACTTCTTTTACTCATATACCATTTGCAGTTTTAAATATAAATATGGTAATATTGTACACTTGACAGAATGTATTTCTTTCCCCAAAAAGGAATTTCTGCTGTAATGTTTTACAGCTATGAATTGCTTCTACCTCTTGATGGCTGACACTGACTTTCTGTTTAGGAAAACATAGGAAGACTGGAAGAGATGTGGCTATCAAAGTCATTGACAAGATGAGGTTTCCAACTAAACAAGAAAGTCAGCTTCGTAATGAAGTAGCCATTCTCCAGGTATAAAAGTGTTTTTGGATCACATGGGAGTTTTTTCTTAAATAAACCTTTAATGAGATTTTGTATTGTGTGTAAGTGCTCTGAATTGTTTTTTAAATTTACATCTGTGATTTCTGAGTACTTTCGTTAGAGGGAATCTTACAAGAGCAGGAATTCCTGAGTACTTGGTAGAGTTGAAAACTTGGGGGTGATATCTGCCCCCCTGTAGGGGATCCACCAAACATAGGTACTTTGGCTCCATGTTGTCTCCCTCAGTATTATTTTCTGCTGTTTTCCACTACTGGCTCCTCAGTCTTTTAGTATTATTCTTACACTTGGTAGCTTGAGTACAGAGCATGCATCAACTGTGAAATTAATCATTACAGCTAATTTGTATGAAACCAATTATCCTTAGTAGTTGGCATATGTCATGGTTGATATTTGTTTTGAGATTGTTTCTTTCCACAGATATATATTTTTTCACCTCTAACTCTTCACTTAACTGTTTTTCATTTGTGGGCAACATTTCTGTGAAATTCAAAATGTACCTATGCTACTTTATTTTAGAATTTGCACCACCCTGGGATTGTGAACCTGGAATGTATGTTTGAAACCCCAGAACGGGTCTTTGTTGTGATGGAAAAGCTGCATGGAGATATGCTAGAGATGATTCTTTCCAGTGAGAAAAGTCGACTTCCAGAACGAATAACTAAGTTCATGGTCACTCAGGTGGGCATTCAGTTCCTCTGCTTTTAATGGAAAGGCTAGATTTGGGTTTTGTAATTAGGAAACTTAGGAGAAGGGGTTTTCTGTATTGTTATTTAAAAGAGACAGCATAGAGAGCTGCGCACCTAATGAAAGTTGAATAAACAAGAAAAGAACTTTGAATGTTAATTATGTTAATTTTTTTGGCCCTTCTTTCCCTAGACATGACATTATGGACATCTAAAGATGAATGTCAGAACAGTAAGCGTTCAAAAAGACAGAGGAGGAGGAGGGGGTGAAAAAAGGGTGGGGAAAACAAACCCCATTGTTTTCAAGTCTTGGTAGGCTGGAAAAAACAGTGCTTGCACAGTATATATGGGTTTGTTCTTGAGGACTATGTTGATAAAAATTGGTGTATTGCTTAGTGTGCGTGTCTTTTGACACTTCTGATCTGCTTGAATATGTTCTGAAAATGTTCTTTTATTTTGTAGATACTTGTTGCTTTGAGGAATTTACACTTCAAGAATATTGTGCACTGTGATTTAAAACCAGAAAATGTACTACTAGCATCAGCAGAACCATTCCCTCAAGTGAGTGAAGATTAAACTTTTCATTACTATTCATTGGTTTTTTTTAAAGCAATATCAACGTTGCTGCTTAAAAAGCGACCTCTTGTGGGATTTTCAGCTGTTTTACTCTAGCATTAATTGAACTGCATGTGTTGTAGTTGTCTCTTTTTTCCCCCGTCTCCCATTAAGGTTTCCTTAGTGATTGCTCTTTCTTATACCCTGAGGAGGGTTTATTGACTTGGGATTACATGTTGCACTTGATCTGGATCCTTTTATCTCCACAAGTTCCTGCTGTGTTCACGCTAAGGAACTTTTGCACAGCCATGAAGATTTGAGCATCGGTGCATGTGCCCCCTGTTAATGCTTTTGACCAGGATGTTCTGTCAAGAGCTGGCTGGGTCTGAGTTCATGCTAAAACTCAGTGTTTGATTTCTGTGTAGCTGAAGCCTTCAGCTTCTGGAATATGATTAAGAGGGATGTGATTTGGCTGGGATTCACGTGTGTTTTTAACTTTGGTTCTGTGCCTTGTGAGAGCGAGGATTCACCTCTGAAAATGAGCTGGGTTTGGAATCAAGATCTTCTCTCCTTATTTGCACACTTGTGGCCATGTAATACACAAACTGCCTCAGGCCCAAGTCTGTGCAAGGCCAGTTCAGGTCTTGATGTGAAGCATGGCTGACCTGCATGTTGCAAACCCAGCAACCTAAAACCTGAAGTGACTGCCTTACGTGGGGTTTTGTGTGTGCTTTCATACACACAGTGTTTAAGCGATGGCAGAAAGGGTGCGGAGCCAAGCAGAGATGTCTCAGTTTCAAACGGTGCTGCTTTTGCAGGTGAAGCTGTGTGATTTTGGCTTTGCCCGCATCATTGGTGAGAAGTCTTTCCGGCGCTCCGTGGTGGGCACTCCCGCCTACCTCGCCCCCGAGGTGCTCAGGAGCAAAGGCTACAACCGCTCCCTGGACATGTGGTCCGTGGGAGTTATTGTCTACGTGAGCCTCAGCGGTACCTTCCCCTTCAACGAAGATGAGGACATCAATGATCAGATTCAAAACGCAGCATTTATGTACCCACCAAATCCGTGGAAGGAAATTTCTGGTGAAGGTAAAGAAATTTATTTTCCCTATTAGAATGTTTGTGTATGTAGATAACGCATTCAAATGCTTAAACCTCAAGGTTCATTTAGGAAGGAGTATGAAAATTATTGACAGTTTGAGTTTAGTAGACTATGCCAAAGTGGATAAATAAAGGTAAATATATTTGTGAAAGATAAATTGTGAAATATAATGCTTTAGATAATTTTCAGGGCAGGGGAGTCAGGAGATTTAGGAAGAAAAATGAATTTCGTGCATGATGAGTGGGATGGGTAATCTGACATTTCCTAGAAGTCCCAAAGAAAAGTTAATTAATGTGTGGGTATTTTCTGAATGCTTATCAATGCTTATTAACTATAATCACAGAAACGGTTCAAAGTTGAATCTGGAATTTTAGTTTTGTACATTAGCAAGTATGGATTTAAATGTCAGGTCTGAACAACCTAGAAGTTTACAAGGCTGGTCTCTAGAGCTCACCAGTGCCAGCTTTGGTTACATGTTGCTACCATGTTTGGTTAATACATGATTAACACAGGGGTAGATGTGGAAGGAAGTATACAAAAGTACACAACAGTGGAAGTCACCACATCATTGTGGAACACAGGATTATGCTCAAGCTTTTTAGGCACATCTGAAAATCACTAAAATCAGTAGGGAAAAAGATTAATGAATAACACAATAAAGCTTTTAGTGTTTCCATCAAAAGTAGGGAGAACTTACCCCATCCCTACTTTGTAGCCTCATGTAACATAAGCAAAGCTAAATATAAAATTCAAGAGCTTGGTTAAATTTAGAGTTCAGTGTAGGATACACTCACAAATAAAAAATTATTCTTCTACTGCAGCATGTGAATGATGATAGAGGTGATTAGTATTTAAACATAATTTTTGTTCTTCTTTGTCAGCCATTGATTTAATAAACAATTTGCTTCAAGTGAAGATGAGAAAACGATTCAGTGTTGACAAATCCCTTAGTCACCCATGGTTACAGGTAAACCCATCTGTCTTTTTCACTATGTTTATTAAGGGTGAATAATTTTTTTGGCTGAAATCCTTCAGAGGCTTATGAAAACTGCAACTATCACATTCTGTTAACAAGCATTGATGAAGGCTTGAGTATTTTTGGTTATAGCTTTACATTTTATGTGCTCCAGGATTCTGCCCATCTGTTAATGGCTTCTTTCCTCAAGGGAAATTTGTCTTACTGTGTCTCCCACCTTTTCCTTTCTGTCTGACAGCAACATGGGTTTGCTGTTCTGGCTTCCCCCCTGACTGTGGGCAGTGATGAGTGCCTGGAGCCCTGTGAAATCAGCACAGAGGCAAACATTGTTTCAGTGCTGAAGTAGACACGCAGCCTGGTGTGTGCTGTAACTTGTAGTCGGTTTAGAACAGGTTTGTTTGGAATGGAGTTTATATGCTGCTTTGACAACCTTAGATACTAGCCTATTTAATTTTTTGTGGGCAATGTTGGGGCAATTTGTGGGAGGGTGTTTGTTTTTGGTTTTTTTTTTATTTTTTTTTTAACAAATCTTGTTGGTTATATCTGGTGGCTATTTACATTAAAAATGGAGACGAACTGCAGAACTTATCTGTGGGAATGTAGTGCTGCTGTTTCTTAAAACTGCTTCCTTAAATCTCTTTTACTCCTTAGGACTATCAGACCTGGCTTGACCTGAGAGAATTTGAAACGCGCATCGGAGAGCGTTACATCACGCACGAGAGCGACGACGCACGCTGGAAAGAACACGCGTACGAGCACAACCTCGAGTACCCCCAGCACTTCATTATGGCTCCTAATCCAGATGACATGGAAGAAGACCCGTGATTTGTTCATTATGTTAAATTGCAGCAGCGGAGGATACTCCAGGCAGAAACTGAAGATACGTTTTGGAGCAGCTATTGCTCTTTCCAAACGCTGTACACATGGTTTGGTGTGTAAAGCCCCAGAGGATCCTGCATTGCCATGGGAATAGACTGTCGTCTGACAAGCTTCTCTCCATCCCTGACTTTAACTATGAGGAGTTACTGGACACTGGGATAAGCCCTGTTGGGGAACATTTCACCGAGCTGGCTGGCTACAAAGCCATTACTGAGGTGTAGTGTGTACAGATTGAATGGTTTGTGTTTTTCAAGGGTTTTTGTTTTTTCATAGCCTGCGCAGTAAGAGTTTTGTAGTAGTTTTCTAATCCCTATTTACTAGGCCATAGAGGACTGTTTTCTGTTACTTAGATACATCACCCGTTTCTTAAACTGTGGATGGTAAAGAGACTCTATAAAGAAATCAGTACAGAATAACTTGGCTAAAGCAAAACAGGGTGGTTTAGTTTAATACAGCTTCACAGATGAAGGTATAATTTGCTGCTGTTAAGACAGTTAAATACGTTTGTCTTGGCCCTAATTGAACTTTTTCCAGATACCAACAAAAAAAAAAAAGAAAACCCTGCAACTTCTTACATTCCTCTTGAAATGCTGGCTGACAATCTAAGGAGATGACAATCAAGCTGTGCTAGGCCTTTATTTTGTCTGTTAAAAAAAGCAATAAGCCACAACAGTGCGCTGCTGTGCAAGGCTGGCACGTCATTGATACACACCAAAGGCACTTTGCCTTAAAACTACACAAGTAATGCATGGAGAGCACACAAGACTCGATGTAGCATATCCTTTCACTCTGGAAGACCAGCTTCTAGCAGAAGGATGTGGAAAAATAGGGAAAAATACATGCAGCTTTCTTCTGTCGTTCTGAGTAATAAGATTTTAAAATTTTAAATATTTTTCTAATTTTTTTTAAGGTTCCCTGGACTTACATCAGGAGTAGTTTGTAGCCTGCTAGCTTGTATGTTAACTCTGCTCAAAACCTAGAAGTAACAGTGGATACTGCATCACCTGTTGCTTCTGCCAGGGCAGCTGGATTGTAGGAGAAAGGACTTTGCCTTCCCACCTTAACCTGCAGCCCCTCCCATCCTCTTTACTGTGCTCAGAACTGTTTGATCTGAATGAAGAGTCCAAAACCAACTCCTAACTTGGTTTTTTCTGTGCCTCAGTTGAAAGATTCCCAACCACTAATTGGACTTGTGGCACAATAGAGGGGAATCGGCAGTGTTCTTTGGAAAGAATTCCCTTGGACAGTTCAAGTTCATGGTATTTCAAAGAAGTTTGAGGCTATGAATTCTAAATGCAAATGGAAGAGTGTTTTTTGGTTGTATTTTAAAAACCAAAAAGGGTGAAATCTTTATTTTGTGGCATAACAGTGTTGTGCTGCTAGAGGGTGCTGGAAGGCTGTATGCATCTCTAACGTGCCAAGCTGCTTAACTGGAGCTTAGTTGGAAATATTTCTAAAATACTGATACAGGCTTGAACTGCAAAGGCAGTGAGAGGCTTTGGGATATCTCCTCTCTCCTACAAAGATTTTCTTTTTTGTTTGTTTGTAGATAAGTATCTTTTTCTACTGTTGTTATTCAGGTGAGGAAACAGGTGAGCAGATTTAAAAGTTGTTAGATATACTTAAAATGTTCCATGGTTAGTTCAGGGCTGGCAGCTGTTTGCAGTAGCAGTGACCTGGCAGTGGTCAGTGGCAGAAGGATGTACCCACAGGCAGGTTTGGGCCTTTAACCCACCTTTTCTTTTCCCATTGCCCTTTATCTATCTGCCACTGCATTTTGTAGGTGTCTGTGTTGGCAAAGGCTGAGCTCTGGCTTTTCATCTCTGGAACCAGAGCCATCACCTCTGACATTGGTAGTTTGGTATTTGCCCACTCCTGGCAAGGGAAGTAGTGCTGCGTTTCAACTTCCACTGCTCAAGTGACCAAATTTCAGTGAAGCCATTGCTATATTCCATCCTAACTGTAATAATGTAGATACAGTTTGGTTTTAAACTTCAGAGTTTATCCTTGACCTGTCACTTCAGGTTTACCTGTGGGTTTGTTGTTCTGTTGTTTTAAGGGAGGAAATAAAGCAGCTCAGTCACTTGAAAAAGCACAACAGGAATAGTGGAAGGAGGGGACAATAATGAAGTAGAAGGCCTGGCTTTTGTCTCTCCCCATGAAGTCTGGTCTGCTTCAAAATATTATGTGAGCTATTTATTCTTCAAGTTGTATTAAAATAAAAATAATGCTGTTGGCCTTTGGAAGAGATTGCCTGGTGATATATGCAGACTTACGGGGTCAGATAATAGAAGCCACAAGCAGCTAGTAGTCAGGAAACCAAAAAAATCAGACTTACATTATGAGTAAACTTCCTAGAGTAGTAAAAATAGCTGAGTTTTTTATTCCCTTTTTTTCTACCTTTACTGCAAACTTTGACAGCAGTAGGTTACAGTGTTTAATACCCATACCCCTAGATGAATTAAGTTGCATTCATTCAAGCAATAGTGCTATGGTGATGCTAGAAAAAAGCTCATGTAAAATTTATAGCCTCAAAATGACACTGTCAAGTACTTTTATATTTTTATACATCCCATTGTTTGTAAATATCCTCTGATAAGCTTGAAAATAAAATTTATTTCCCTATCAGACTCGTTCTTTTCATTTACATGAATTATCTCTACTATCAAATGTTCTTAGGAGTAAATGGTTCTATACTTTCTTGTTTGTGGATTTGTCATTAGATGTGTCCTGCTGTGGAAATTCTGCTGGCAGGAACTCCTTTTACATGCATCCTGACACTATTCTCTTTATAAAAATGTCTTCAGAGATGTCAGGGCATCTTGATTTTATTCAAGTACCAAAGCTTGAATACATTTAAAGATTCCTTAGTGCATCTGTTTGTTACTGACAAGTTTTGATTATGCTAGTAACTGTTTCACTCAGTTCTATAGTAAGACCCCCAAACCATTGTTCATTCTCTGCTCTGTGTGCTGGTTTCTGTATGTGCAGTGTTTATTTCCACTCAAACTGCTTTGAGTAGGTCAGTCAAGAGGTTTAGTGTGCTGCACCAGACTTACTCTGAAACAGCCATCCCATGTTTTGCAATAGTATTTGAAATTACTTTAGTAACAGTTCATTAAATCCAGCAACAGGTGGTAGGGGAGACTTTGATTCTGGCTTATCTTTCTTGTCAGGATGTACAAGTCTGTGGTGAGGCAGCAGGGCAAAAAATTTAAAACAGTCCCCCATCTTCTCAGGATTCATCAGCATATCATAGCTGTGAAGTAACTGCTCACGAGTTGCTGTGTCACCCGAATTCTGCAAGAGCACCTGGGAAAAAAAACCACAGGTTATAGTCCTTCCTATGTTCCTATAAATTCCTGCATACCTGCAATCCCTTCTTGCATCCTTTCCACTTAATCTAACAGTGCTGTGATGGTTGGTAGAACTGCTGAGATCACTGGTGTTGGTCCACAGCGCATACATTGATGCAAGTTTTGTGTTAAGTGCCCCTTAATATAATATGATCAGTTTACTTTCAGGGACGTGGAGTAACTTACATCTAGCAGAAGCAACTTTCTGATCTCACACCTACATGTTATTTTGAACAACTTTGTTTTAAAACTAAGGATTTTTACAGAACCTCTTGAGTATTGCCTGTGAGCACTCTGTACCTGCAGTCGGAGGTCAATGCCCATGTTCTTCAGGAACTCCCGCTGTTTGATGGGGCCCAAGGTAGCTGTTCTTCCCTGAGCCATCTTGCGAAGATAGCTGAAGTCAACATCTGCTGTCAGGTCTGCTGTGCCTGGAGCACTCAGCACGTCGTGAGGTTTGTGATTCCGGAAACCCTGAAAATGAAATTGGAAGATTACACTCAGCTGTAGTCCAGCCATCACAGCTGGGGCCAGAAAAAACTAAGCTGTGTGTTTGAGGGGTGAGAATAGCAAATTATACATGGAAAATTTGAGATAAATGTAGCAAGAGCTACCCTTTCCATCTGACAGAAACCCTTCTGGGTATGGATTAAATAGGAATTAATCAGTTTTATGCAGTTTTTGCTATTATGCCCACCTATGAACTTTGTCTTACAAGAACCTAATGATCAAAGATAACAGAGTCTTTTGGCTTATTGCTACAGGGCAAATGCCTTACCCGGAAAGTGTCAGTTTTGGTTCCATCGTGGCCATAATCTGCAACCAGAGCAGCCCCACCATCCTTCTCAATCCGAGAGGCAAGCCTCTCAACAATGACACCGGCCTCAGGACACACTTCCACGTGGTCTCTTGTTTCTTCTGGCTAGTGCAGAGTTCAAAGACCAGAACACCTGTATTAGCAGACAAGCACAGGGCAAGTATCCCTCACACTTGATGTCTTGGGGCTGTTGCTTTGCTGGGACACGCAGGTATAGGAGGTGCATTCTAGGCTACCAATACTAGCTTGAGCTAGTTTTTGCTATCACTCATTCTCAATTAGGATTTTCTGAGTGCTGGATTTCAGTCATCTCTTCAGTAACCTGAAGTCAAATGAAAGTTTTTCTACCAAGAATATCTGTATTAGGTGACATCTCCTTACTGTGGTACTGAAACAACAAAAACAGTGCTTCAGGTGTGCACACCCTTCAGGGAGGCCTTCCTGTGTGAGACTTGGTGGCTGGGTTTAATCTCCAGTACTTAATTCTGTAGCTTTGAGTATCCAGTGAACTTCAGGAAGAAACCAATCACAGCCACATCCCATTAAAGGTCAGCCTGGCACAGAGGCAGGCAGCTGCCCTGAGTACCCTGCAGCAGGCTGAGAGCCTGCCTGGGGCAGGGCCACTCTCGAGACGGTGACACCACACACACACTGCAGAACTCTGCCTGTCACTTGCTGCCTCAGTTTGCTCTCTGAGACATTTTGTGTGTTCAAGCTCCTATTCTGCAAAGTTTGATATACGTGATAATTTCCATGCTGTAGTTTCACAGCATATAAAGTTAAATGCTTGAGGAAATTTTAAGCTCTATTCATTTATAGACTGAGAGCCTTCCTCTTGGTGTCAGAGTAACTGAGAGTGCTAAACGTACTTGAAAGAGTCAGGAAAGGTGTAAGGACGAGCTCTGGTAGGCATAACCTCACCTGAATGAAGTTTTGTGTGGCAGGGGTCCTGGATGGTGACAGGACAAACCGCAGCTGGTCGGGAACTTCGGGGTCAATATCAACCAACACCTCACGCCAGCCTTTCTCCGTTCGCTGTTCAACGAGCCAAAGCACTCCTTTTACTCTCCAACAGGTACCAGGTATCTTGATTATTTGACTGAACTAATACGTCAAGCCTTTTCACAGATGTTTTAGGAACACAATACACTATTAACAACTATTACTCATTCCTATTTAATTACAGTAACTGCCTTAGAAAAAGCTTGTGGTGGAGTCTCATCTGCAGAGCCAACAAATACAGGTTTCATTATTCTGAAAAAAGGAATGAATGATGCTCTGAAGAAAAATGCTGCCTATTCTACTGATAGTGCAACATTTAACCTATCAAAATAAAAGATTTCATTCTACTGGTAATTTTAATAAACTAATTAGCTGCTTCTGAATCATAACTAGCCTCTATTTTGCTACTCTCATTAGTATTTAAATGAAAGACCTTCAGTCTTTTGTTATTAGTATTACAGAAAATCATGTGGAAATTAAAAGCTGCATTAATGAAGCATAAGAAATGAAAAAAGCCCAAAACCTTGAGATTTCTCTCATCAGAAAGAAATCCTTAGCTTTCTTCAAGTTTTTCCATTCAAGAACAATTACTTATTTTACAGTTATCAGCTGAATTAAGCCTTATTCGTCCAAATTCAGTTAGAATTATTTCATCACCAGAGCCGGGGCATGTGTCTAGTTTGGCACCTTAACTCTGTTCTTCCTCAAAGAGAAAAGGTGTTTAAGTAGATGATCACAATTACAACAATAATCTTGCTATACCTGAAACTTATGTATTGGCAGGGCATCAAAGAACTCATGTGCTAGGTAAAAGCTGTAACCTGTGGGAAGGTAAAAAAAGAATGCATTAAATTATTAACGCTTCCAGAGCAGCTTCCAGTTTAAAATATTTTTATGATTTTTAATGAATTAAACTAGTTAATGTGGTTGTGAAAAAATTGTAATTACTTCCAGCTTGGACATATCAAAGACACCATTTCTACAGCTAGCCTAGCTTCCAGTCCGTGAATTTTAGATCACTATCTCATGAAAGGAGATTCAGGCAAAGCCAGTGAAAGGGGTTTTTTTACCATGAAAAGAAAAAGTCAGAATATAGGAAATTGGGTAGCTATCCCCAAATGAAGGTAGGCAGAATAGGTAGCAGCCATGAAAATGAACCAAGATCCTGCCTCAGACTCATACAAGTAAGAACAAATATGTACATAATTACTTTTCTGTCCAGTGTGAAGGCTAGCAGAGATGCCCTCTGGTATCAAAAGCTGTCAGTGAAGGAAGGGCACCATCCCTTTAATGAGGCATTCAAGCTCCTTACCTGGTGGCACATCTTGAATGTCTCTGTACCAAAAAATGGGAATTCCAGTCTTGCTAATGCCTTTCATGTAAGCAGACTTGTCCTCAGGGTTTGGCTGCACCTTCCCTCCTGTCAGCATCACTGCTTGGATCTCGCTGAGTTTGGGGCTCACTTCTACCAGATGAACAGAGACATCACATTTACTAAGAACAGAGGCGAGCTGCTTGAAGACCTATAAAGGCAGATGAATTCTATTAGGCACAGTCTTGTGCTGTGTACATTAAAGGTTTAAGTAATAACCTCTCTTCTCACTATTTACAGTCAAGATAAAAGGTTTAGTTGGCTTTAATAACAAAACAATCTCAGTGAGAGAGACTGCATTTTGCTCCTTTGGTAGGAAGTGGGATTTTCTTCATAAATCTTAATAAAAGCTGCTATGTTTCTAGTAAAGTTGCAAAACCCAGCACACATTTCATGGCTCTAAGGGCAACAATATCAAATGCTAATTTGGAGTAGTAGTAGCAGCTCCTCTAAGACCTGCAGAAGGTCTAGCATCAGGAGAGAAATGGTTCAGTTTTCCCTGGCACCTGAAAAAAGTGTTCGATATCCCACATTTCGCTTTCTTCATTAACATATGTAAATAGAATAAAAGTTCTTATGTGGTGCTAAATCCCATTAGCAATCTGTTCATGAATCAGCAGTATTTTAATTGAGACTGCCATGCAAGCACAACTGAACACAAAAGGTTAACTCAAAAGAAACAAGCCCCTGAAATCCCCAAAGGAATTAACACAATTTCATTCCTGTGTTATTGTTCCCCCATTCTATTCCTTGCACTAAGGTCTCCATCCCAGTTACCCATCCCAGCAACACCTTACTAGATGGTTTTCAGTTTGGATAATGTTTTTCTACACAGAAATAATTTATAATGGAATATTCCTGCCCTCCCCTTCTATCCAGTGGTGTTTGGGAGGTCACAGGTGTGTCTGCACAGTGTGCACACGCTGGCCCCTGCTCCACTTCCACCTGAGAGCCCTGGTCCCAGAAACTCATCTATTCCAACTGGAGTCTGAGCTGCCAACCTGACTGAAGTGATCTGGTTACTGGGGAAAGGGAAACCCTGACAGCAGAACACCATCCCTTCAGATTTCACAGTAGCTGTGCAATAAAGCCAGAAACAAAGAATATGAATGGTTTTCACCTACCCGCAGTATATCGTCGGTAAGGGTGCCCCTCCCTGGGCCCAGCTCCACCAGCTGGAAGGTGTTTGGTTTGCCCATGGCCATCCATTCACTAATGTACCATATTCCTATTAACTGCCAGGGAGAAACAACACAGAGGGTTACAGCAGTAACTTCAGCACTTGTGGAAAATCCTATCTGCCTTCTGTCTGATAATAACTAAGATAACATGGCAACATTCTGTCTCCATATTTTAAAATTGAGAAGAATTAGGATACATAACTTCACTTCCTTGTCTTTAAGTATTAAAATTGGTGACTGATTGCTGTCAACCCAGCAGAAGCAACTCTCCATCAGTAAATGTAGGGACTCTGTTCTGGCTGTAGCAAGAACTTTTATTTAAGGCTCAAATATAGATCACTGCCGAGGTGCCTCTGGACAACTGTTCTTCCTGACAATGCATTTACCAAAGCGTCATTGAGAAGAGGATTTAGCCACTCTTCACTACTGGAAATGATACACAAACCAGAATGAGCCAGACCAAACTCTGGAGGTTTTTTCTGGGGGGAGTTTTCACACTGGAGAACCACCACTCTTTTTATTTATAAGCAAGTTCTGTATGAAAGTAAAGTGTTACTAAGCACAGATGGTGTTTCAGACTATACACATGAAAGGGCTTTCAGAAAAACAAAACACCCCTTCCTCCCTCAAAATCAATTTTTCTCTTGGGAAATAACTTGAATCTTATCATTGCTACTCAAGTTATTCTGGCATTGGTAAGGTATCTGAACACTGGCATGGAGATCACAGAATCCTAGAATGGGTAAGGTGGGGAGGACTGGGCCAGCTGGACCAACCTCCCTGCTCAAGCAGAGTCATCCCAGAGCACATGGCACAGGACTGTGTTCAGATAGTTTTTTAATGTCTCTGGTGAGGAAGACTCCACAACCTCTCTGGCCAATGTGTTCCAGTGCTCAGTCACACAGTAAAGAAATTCTTCCTCAAGTTCAGGTGGAACTTCCTGTGCCTCAGTTTCTGCCCGTTGCCTCCTGTCCTGTTGCTGGGCACCACGGAGCAGAGCCTGGCTCCATCCTCCTGGCACCTCCCTTCAGACACTCACAGACATTGATGAGGTCCCCTCTCGCTGCCTCTTCTCGAGGCTGGACAGGCCCAGCTCCCTCAGCCTTTCCTCCTAAGAGAGATGCTCCAGGGCCTCAGTCATCTTTGTCACCCTCCACTGGAGCCACTCCAGGAGCTCCACGTCTCTCTTGTCCTGAGGAGCCCAGAACTGGACACAGCACTCCAGACGTGCCTCACCAGGGCTGAGTAGAGGGGCAGCATCACCTCCCTGGACCTGCTGGCAATGCCCTTCCTAATGCACCCCAGGATTCCATTGGCCTTTTTGGCCACAAGGACACACTGCTGGCTCATGGACAGCTTGTTGTCCACCAGGATCCCGGCCAGCCCCGCGTAGTTTAAGTAAAAAAATGTACTTAAGACGCAAGGAAGTGCATTACCTCTCCGAACACCTGACTTATTTCAGGCGAGGTGATGAAGTCCCCGCTCTCGCCGACGCCGCCGCGGCGCGTGTAGTAACCCTGCGAGGGGGAAGCGGGCACGGGGGCCGGGAGCGCGGTGAGCGGCGGGCCCGAGGCACGGCCCCCCCGGCCCGGCCCGGCCCCGGCGCACCTGGCCGGGGTTGGTGAGCGCCTCCCGCATGTACTCGGCCACGGTGACCGGCCCGCTGGCCCGCAGCTTGCGCGCCAGGTGCCGCAGCATCGC
>VZRO01001783.1:644974-662108 GCA_013397915.1 Daphoenositta chrysoptera | reverse complement strand
GAGGAGGGCGAGGAGGACGGTGATGAAGAAGGAGGAGGCGGAGATGCGGGAGGGTTCACGCTGGACGAGGTGCTGCGCCTCGGCGGCACCAAGGTAAGGGCGCGGGCGGGAGGGAGCGGGAGCACGTGGCGGCCGGGACCCCCACCCGGGACGGGCCCTTGCGGGGTCCCACGCAGGTGCTGGGAACAAGTGCTTTGCTCGGGGAGTGCTGAGGCGCTGGGACGGGTTGCCCGGAGAGCCTGTGGGTGCCCCATCCCTGGAGGTGTCCAAGGCCAGGCTGCATGGGACTCTGAGCAACCTGCTGTAGGGAAAGGTGTCCCTACCCTTGGCTGGGGGGTTGGAGCTAGATGGCCTTCAAGGTCCCTCCCGACCCAAACATCTCTGGGATTCTGTGGGAAGCCCTTGGGCGTCTCGGCAGATCTTGCCCCAGCTCTGCCCGTGACAGCTGTGCCCTGCCTCCGCAGCAAGATTACCTCATGCTGTGTGCCGTGGACGAGGAGGGCGAGCTGGTGGACGGCGGCAAGAAGGACACGATCGATGACCTGAAGGAAGGGGAGCTGGAGGCGTTCGTCAGCTCCCTGGGGCTCAACAAGTATGCAAAGAGTTGCCTGGTGGTGGAAGGGGATGAGGATGATGGCGGCAGCGAGGAGAAAGAGAAGCCTCCAAAGAAAGAGAAAAGCAAGAAGGAAACTAATCCTCCTTCACTAGAGGGGAAAAAAGGAAAGAAAGGAAAGGAAAAGGCAAGCAGTGTGAAAGACAGCAAAAAGAAGCAGGCTGGCGGTGATCAGGGCCAACAGCCTTCAGCAAAGAAAGAAAGGCTGGAAGAAGATTTTGAATTTCATGCTAGGCAAGCAATACTGATCAAACCGGGGGGCAAGTGGTATGATTTAGAATACACCAACGAATTCTCTCCAGAGCCACAGAATCAGACACTTTTGTCCAAGTATAAGGCCCTGGCCCAAAAGCTGTATGAACATGAGACAGACCTGTTTAAGAATAAGACAGACTATCAGAAGGGGGCCTCTTCGGCGTGGATTAAAACTGTTGTGTCCTCGGGTACCTTGGCTGACAGGATGGCAGCGATGACCCTTCTCATCCAGGACAGTGCTGTCCACAGTCTCCAGTTTGTTGAGAACTTGGTAAACCTCATAAAGAAAAAGGGCAGCAGGCAGCAGAGCCTTATGGCTTTAGATACTTTCAAGGAGCTTCTCATTACAGATGTCTTACCAGACAATCGAAAATTGTGGTCTTTCTCGCAGCGACCGCTGAACAACATCCTGCAGATGTCGAGTGGCAACAAGGATTCGAGAGACAGGCGCTTGATACTTTGGTACTTTGAGCATCACCTGAAGCTGCAGATAGCAGAGTTTGTGCAGACGTTGGAAACAATGAGCCACGATTGTCTGACAGCCACGAAATCCCGAGCACTGGCAGTTTCCCACGAGCTTCTCTGTAACAAGCCCGAGCAGGAGAAAGCTCTGCTGGTTCTGCTGGTGAATAAACTGGGTGACCCTCAGAACAAGATCGCCACCAAAGCCTCGTATCTTTTGGAGACGTTACTTCACAAGCATCCAAATATGAAGGGTGTCGTGTGCAGTGAGGTGGAGAGGCTTTTGTACCGCTCAAACATCAATGTGAAAACTCAATATTATGCCATCTGCTTCCTAAATCAGATAGTCCTCAGTCATGAAGAAAGTGCATTGGCTAACAAGCTGATAACTTTGTACTTCTGCTTTTTCCGGAACTGTATAAAGAAAAAAGATGTTGAGTCCAAAATGCTCAGTGCTCTTCTTTGCGGGGTAAACAGAGCTTACCCTTATGCTGACACTGGTGATGAGAAAGTGAAAGAGCAAATGAACACCTTGTTCAAAGTTCTGCATCTTGTGAACTTCAGTACCAGCGTCCAGGCCCTGATGCTGCTGTTCCAAGTGATGGACTCTCAGCAGACTGTATCAGATAGGTACTATGCAGCTCTGTACAAGTAAGTGGCAGGTTTGCATTTTTATGTAAATCTCATTTTAAGAGGTAGTCACCATTAATTTAACATTGTAAAAATACTTATTTTACTTTTAAGATCTGACTAGTTTTGTGTCTCATTGGCTAAAATTTCTGATGTTTTGTATGAGCTGGAAGAAAATGCATTTCTTTGATTTAACATGAGGATAAAATGAAAGATAGTGATAGGTTCTGAGAACATGCATTTTGCCACTTTTCTGGTGGCTTGCTTTAATTCCAGATGTTATTTGAAACTAATTGATAACTGTTTCTTCTGAAATCACTTTTACAGGTACTAGCCTGTAAAGTAATTAGGCCTGTAAATTGGGCCTGTAAAGAGCCTAAAATCTTGTTTCCTTTTTTTTTCTTATTTTGAGGAGGGGGAATATTGTGTTAACAAATTTAATTAGTGTAGCTGGAAAACCTTTTGTTATAAAAATACTGCTGTTTTTTTTTTTTTTTTTTGTCCCCAGCTGATTGTTTAGACTCTTTATAGGATCCTTACAGGCTTCTGTTTAGTTGAACAAGGGGAAGTTACTGACTTTTTAAAAAGGGATTTCAGGTTCCCTGAGAATGTGCAATGTATTTAAGGGCCTTACCATGCCTGGCAGCCTGGAAAAAATTGGAGTAGAAAATGAAGTTGCCAGTAGAAATGTTTGATCTGATTGTGAAGTGTGGTAATTCCTAACCCTTTTCTTTCTATTTTTAAAACATAAGAATTAATTAGATTAGTTTCTCAACATTGAACATTTTGAATTTTGAAACTGTTTTCAGTTGAACTCAGTTTCTTTATATTTTCTTAAAATATTTTGTTTACTGAGGCAGCTTTTTTTTTGTTTTTTAATTAACAGTGTCTCATATATTCCAGAAATTTTACACAGCTCTTGACAGTTCAGGATTGATCGTGAAGGTTTTGAGTACTGGGGAGCAAACTGTCTCTAGTCTTTTAGATGGCAATCTGAAAAATGTAGATAATGGTTGTTAATAGCAGTTGTTCTCCTGTGTGCATTGTGGCAATCAGCAACATTTTCTCCTGTGTGTCCTACAGGAGGCTTCTAGATCCTGCTTTAGGAACGTGCTCAAAGCCATCCATGTTTCTCAATCTTGTCTACAAGTCTCTGAAGGCAGATGTGGTGTTACGGCGCGTGAAGGCCTTTGTGAAGAGGCTGCTTCAAGTCACCTGTGGGCAAATGCCACCCTTCATTTGTGGAACCCTGTACCTTCTGTCTGAGCTTCTGAAAGTAAAACCAGAATTAAGGGTCCAGTTACAGGATCACGTGGTATAGGATGATTTCTTTATCTCATTGCTTTTTCAATAAGAGCTGTTTTCATGAGCACCTTTCCCTAACTTGTTTATTAGTAACCATTTGCTAAGATGTTTCTTGACGTGGGGAGGGACGATGGCATTTGTGTGTTCTAAGCAGTAAAGTTCAATTTTAAGTGCTGTATCAAGGACAAAAATCTGTATTTCTTAAACATCGACTATCATTCATGTAGATTTTTATAACTAGCTCAAGAACTTTATGTGCATTTTTCTAAAAAGTCAGAGTAAATGTGGAAAGTAAAGCTGTTCGCTAAAGTTTTTTGTTTTTTAGGAGTCAGATGATGAAGAGCGCTTTAAGGATCAAGAAGAGGCTGAAGAGGATGAGGAAAAATTTGTGGATGCAGACAAAGAAGTAGAAGATGAAAAGGGAAGTACAATGGAAAGTTCTGCTAAAACAAACAATTCAAATTCAACAGCCTCATGGGTGCATCATCTGAATATGGGAGGTAAATCAGCAAGAAAATACATGATTTAACAGCTAAGAGTCCATAAGAGTGACAGGTTGATCAAGAATTTTGTAAGAATAAGTGATTAAAACATTATTTTTGTTTTTAAACTGAAGCTTGGTTGAAAGCAACCAGTCAGCTCTATTTATCTGTTATCTCAGCAGTGATGAAAAGACTCCGTGGCTGGTGTGTTTCACTTCATGCAGTTTGTAATAAACACATTATCTGTGCCTTAGTGGTTAACAGGCTTGGAATTCTTTGCTTCCATGTTCAGACTCCTTCTGAGCAGTGCAGCCAAGGTTAGGATGTGTAGCTGCTCCATAGCTTGTGAAGCCTGCTAGGACAGTTTGCCCAGCACTGAACTCGTGCCCAGTTTCACTCCTCCCTGAAGGCCTTCTGGAACTGCCCAGGGGTTTTCCGTGGAAGCAGGCAGGAGCTCAGCCTGTGCACCTGATCATACACTGTGAAGGGCAGCTGAATACAGCCTTTTCCTGCTGCCAGATGAGCCCCTGGCTTGTCCAGCTGGGAGTGATGGGCAGCGTTACTGCCATGGGGAAATGAGAATAATAGTCTTGCAAAGTTGCCTGAGAAAATTTAAGTTGTTTTGCTCCCGTCCACCCCTCAGGCAGGAAGAGTGGAACTTCCTATGATCCTATGCACCGAAGTCCTTTATACTGTGGTGCTGAAAGTACAAGCCTTTGGGAACTGAAGAAGGTAGGACATTCTTGCATTGCTGTTGCTGTGTTTATTAGTGTGGCCCTTGGACGAAGAGAGGAAAAAAAACTTGGTTATTCTTGAAGTATCTACTTGAGTAACAGCAGAAAGGTTAAAGCTGACATGTTGTTCAGCTTTCAGCTTGTATATGTCCCATACAATACTGATGTTCTTGAGTAGGAAACAGGAATTTTTAAAGTGAAGATTTGGACAATAATAATATTTTTTGACTGTTAGATCTCAGCTTTGCTCACTAAAGCTTTTTAGTGTTGACTTAAAATTGTAAGTGAAAATGTGTTTAATGCAAATAAAAGATTAGAACTTGAAGTTTTTCAGTTGTTAAAGTGCAGAGCTCATCAGCCTTGCACTACTATGTGTATGTCTGTTATTTGGTGAGTTATGGAGTGGTCTTAAAGCATACTTTTTAATTAGAAATAAATTGCTCATATTTTTCAGCTTTCTGAACATTTTCATCCATCTGTGGCCCTGTTTGCAAAAACAATACTAGAAGTAAGTGCTTTTGCTAGTTTGTTGCTTTGAAGTTTGATATTTTGTGTTAGGTGTCTTCTGCCATTTGAAAAAATACATTATAAAGTCTCCTTGCAATTTGTGGGTAACTAGCAGCTCTGCAGAACTCTATCATACACTCAAATGCCAAGCTTTTCATGGAATTGCAGTGCTATATGTAAAGGGGACTGCTCTCAAAAGTTTTAACTTTGTAGAAATGTAGGTATTATGTTGTCACTGTTGAGACAGGCATTCAGAATAGTCTTTCATATGTCATTCCCCAACATTATGTGATTCTTAAAGCTTTATTAAGAGGGTTTTTTAAATCTTTTTATTTAATTATTTTTTTTAAATTTGGGGAACCCTACTACAGGAACAAATTATTTTTAAAATACTGTTGTAGTACCATGCCGAAACTGCTGAAACCTATACAAATATGTATTTAAAATATTTATTTTTCATTTGAATATATGTTGTTAAATGATGCCGAGTATTAACTGCTGTTAGCACGGTGCATTGCAAGGCAGTTTATCACTGAAACAAAGTGGAGGAGGTGTGTTTTAGTTAAGAAAATACTGACATTGCAAAAAGAAGAACCTGGTCAGGGTTATGTGGTGTAGTATCCCCAAGTCTTTATCTTTTTAAAGTATGTTTTAATGTTGTTCTTGAACTGATTAAGTCCTCTGTGTTTAGATGGTGTCTTTCTAAAATGAAGACCTTGATGGTTTTTGGCTTTTTCCTTCTTTCAGGGAAATCACATTCAGTACTCTGGTGACCCTTTGCAGGATTTCACGTTAATGAGATTCTTGGATCGCTTTGTGTACAGAAATCCCAAACTCAGTAAAGGCAAAGGTGGGCACTTCCCTGTACCGTGTGAGCTTGGTTATAGGTGCTGTCTGAATTCTCATTCTCTCAGACTGGCCTTGTCAAGTATTTGGGGTGCATGTGGTGGAACAGAGGAGTGGGATCAGTCTTAAGGACTGCAAGGGAGATGTCTGCAACCTGGAACCAGCTGACAGTCACATCCCCTCACACCTGCAGTGCAGAACTGCTGACTTCGCAGGAATAAGCAAGGGAAAGGGAGATGTAAAGGCTGCAGAATGGTTGAGGCTGGAAGGGATCTCTGAAGTGATGGGCTCAAGCAGAGCCACCTGGAGCAGACTGTCCAGATGACTTTGGAATGTCTCCAAGAGTAGAGACTCCACTGCCTCTCTGTGCAACCTGTGCCAGCACACAGTTGCCCTCACAGTGAAAAAGTGTTTCCTGAGGTTCAGATGGAGTCTCCTTCATCAGCTTAGTGACCCATCACTGGATTCTCTCCAGTATGCACATGTCTGACTGGGGCGCCCAGACCTGGGCACAGGACTCCAACTGTGGTCAAACAAGTGCCAGGAATTCCATCAGCCTTCTTTGCTGCAGGGCCACAGTGCTGGCTCATGGCTGAGTGTCCACCAGGACTACCAGGGTGTTTTTAGCCAAGCTGCTTTCCAGCTGGGCAGGCCCCCAGTGTATACTGGTACCTGGGCTTGCTCCTCCTTTAGTGCAGGACTTTGCACTTCCCCTTGTTGAACTGCAGGAGGTTTCTGTCAGCCCTTTTCTCCAGCCTCTTGAGGTCATTATGGATGGCAGCACAACCCACTGGTCTGTCAGCCACTTCTAACAGTTCTGTATCAATAGCCATAAAATAAAAATTCCTCTCTGATTTATATTCTGATACAGAAAACACCAGCAGTGTGGTAATGCAGCCGAAGAAGAAGCACTTTATGAAGGATATGCAGAATCTTGCAGGTAAGTCAGCCCCTTAAGTCAGTTAAGATTATGATGACTAAAAAAATCCTTGGTTGATTGATGTAGATGTGTCATGTGCACTGTCTGTGCTGTTTGTCTTAGCGATAAAAGAAAGTGCCATCCATCAGGAGTGCAGTGGTGGTGCCTGATCTTCAGGATCAGACCTCATCTTCATGTAAGGATGTATGGAATCTTCACAGATGGAACTTTGGATCCATTGAATCATTTTAAGAAAAAATGACATAAAGAAAGTCAGTTATTCTATAGCCGTTTTTATTCTGTTTATTATGATTGAAAAATGGCTTAAAATACCAGAAAAATGGATTTATATAATTATTTAAATCACATTAAGCTCTTTTGTTAAATGATATGGATTACTCCATACAACGCCACAGCTGCAGCTGTTGTTAGGGAGAGTGTAAGGTACCTTTGGCACTGTTATTTTGCTAAGAGTCTTCCTGCTTCCAGGAATAAGCTGCCTTTTGTCTGGTCCCACTGTTTCCAACAATCAAGAGCAGGGTTTGGTGTGAGAACCAGCAGTTAAAATCCAGGGCAGACTATCAGTAAAAGATGCTGCTTGAGGACAGAAGAGGTACCATCTTCTGTAGCAGTCTCTCTAGCATTCCCAGGAATGTGCTTTTCCGCCAGCTTTGGGTCTGTTGTGTTGGAAAGAGGTTTTATTTATGCAGATTAGTAAGTACTGATACACTTTTATGGCTGGTTTTATGGCTGGAAAAGCTTAAAATAGGAATTTTAGCCTATACAGTTTGTCACATTCTTTAGTTTATTCTGAGTTGAAGGAGCAGACTGAGGATTCAGGCCAGAATCTGGGGAATTTAAGGGTTTTACAAATGAAACATGATACAAAAATACAGATTTATTGATACAGCTGTAAAAGTCTGCAGTTGTGGCATGTAGCTGATCTCTGCTGAGGCATAGGGAGCTGAGATTGCAAATCCTCTGGTACCTTCTACTGCTCATTTGAAGAGCCCTTCTGTGAGTATGCTGATCTGGTTTCAGAAACTTGGACCCGTTGTCACTTAGAAATTATTGTAATCTGTGCCCACTGAGATAATCTGTAGCCTTTCTTCTTTTGATTTACTTCTGAGGAGGAGGGAAGGGGAACGTGAGAGGGTAAAAAGCTCCTCCACAGTGAACCTGCTCATTACCCTAGTTGATCTGCTGTTGCAGTGTCATATCTTGCCTCAGTTCCCCAGAAATGGAGGCAGGTTGAGGCTGGATCCCTTCCTCCATGTGCTCAGCTGGTGCATGCTCCTGCTCTGCAGCTCCTGGAGCATTTCTACTGCAGAGAGTGCTGGTGGAAGTGATTGCAGTGTTTTAGTGCATGACAGCAAGTTAATCTTACTCCCTACTTTTTTTCCCATTACTGTTTTAAATGTATTCCTGCCTTAGGTGACTGCAACCCCCTGCCTTGCTGATACATAACTGAGGACCTGCTTAGGGCTGTGCCACTTGAGGGTTTCCATAGGGTCTTTTCCATACTTCACACTGGAGTATAGGATATACACTGTGTTAGTTTGAAGAGGTTTTCAGATAAGCTCCCCTTTATTGAATGGATGACACCCTGTGTCTGCTTCTGTCTGGTTGTGCTGCTTAACCTCTGAAAAGAATAACCATCATTTCAACTTGAGGTAAAATCAGTTCTTTTTTTTTTGGTTTTCAGTCAACAGTAAGGAATTCCGGGCCAAAGATGAAAGCAAAATCCCAGTGGACGAAGTGTTCTTTCACAGGTAATGGAATACTTGTGAACGTTCATTTTAGCTGTTGGTTTTCTAATGCAATGCCATTAAAACCCACTGCGTTGTGAAAGTATTCTCCAGTATTTCAAGTATTTGCAAATTTTGATTAATTTGAGTGACTTAAGATGATAGTGCTTTTCTTGGACATAATTTTAACATTTGTCAAAAGCACTTAGGAAAGAATATCACCTATGATCAAAGGCAATCAAGGCTTGTAGTCCAACATTAAGGAAGTTGACATTATAATAAAGGAGCCTTAAGTAGTGGGTAATGGTGAATATCTTGTGGGTTGTAATTCTTATGTATAGAGATATATATAATGAAAGCTGAAATACAGCTGGTTTATGTTATTAGCATCAAAGCTTATTAGAATGGAACAAAGCAAAAAAAGTCAGAGGAACTATTTTTCAGAGTATTTAGTTTTTTATTACTCATAGTTTTTTCTGTTTCTTTGAATTTCCTTTCAGATTATGATACAAAAATGCAGTTGTGTACTAAAATTGAAGTGATATGCATTTGGCAAAAATTTGTTTTTATTGGATCAAAATACTGGTTACCTGTGTCTCCTTAGGAATTTAGTTTTTGAATTAACTTCATTTATTTTAAATTAATTGATACTATAATATTGAGGAATACTAATAAATGAATAAAGTAGTGGTGTTAGTTTTGAAATTAAAGAAAAGCTTCTTAAATACATGCCCCTGTCTGAAAAGTTAACAGTATTGTTACACTGAAGATAGCTGAAAGTGATATTACACATTTAAAGTCTTCTGTACAAAGTACTCTTTTGTATATGGTCAAAATTGCCTTCTGTGTTTGGTGATTCTTTAACTTGAAATGAAGGTGAAATGGCTGACAGAAGATAAAACTAAGGCCCAAAAGAAGAGGGCTATGGGAGAAAATTTAATAAAACCTGGTGGGTGAATATCTTTTATAGTTTTTTCCCAGTTATATTCAAGTTGAACTTGATCCTTTCTTCCTTCTCAGTCTGAGGCAGGTTTTTACATTTTTCTTGTGCCCTTTTATAAATTCAGTATTTTAAAAATAACTTCTCGCACCTTTGGCCAGTGAAATGTTACTGTTCTAAATATTACAGTAGTGACTGATTCTTTGAAAAACAAAGGAAATACAAATCTCTTGATTTTAGATGTGTTTGAAACCATCACTTACAGTTTTCAACTGGCAGCATATATGGTAAACCATTTGCAGGTTGGTTTTTTTTATTAAAAAAATTATAAAGATCATCACCTGTAATTTTGTGTCTGAGAGCATTATGTTATTTCAGATTTTATTCAAAGTTCGATAAGAAGAGAGAGAAACAAAAGCGTCTGGATGATGAAGAAAGTGTGGAAGATGTGGATGATGATGAATTTGAAAGAGCATTGGGTAAGGCTGTGTTCTTCATTGCAGTAACTATCCCAGTATTCCCTGATTTTTCAAATTATTAATTTATCGTTTTTATAGTTCATAGTGTGTAAAAGAACCAGCTAGAGGAATATGGGAGTGGGAGAAAACTGGCTTTCCAGTTGCCCTTTGTGCTCCTGCAGACAGCAGCTCCTGCTATCCACCGTGTGAGCCAGCAGGGTGGCCATTTGTCAGAGGTCTTGCTCCCACCACTGCAGTAGTCAGCTCTTTGAACGGCTGGAAGTTGTCTGATACTGAACTTACACCCATGAATATTGCCCTTTTGTTCTTTTCCTAATGTAGTCTGAGTAACCTTTTCTAACAGCATGTAACATTTGCCTCTGTTTTTTCTTTACTGCTTGGCCTTTTTCAATCTTGCTTACAGTTTCTCTCATCTTTCATGAGGTTATGAGTTCAGTAAGGTTGTTGGCAAACTTCTGCAGTAGTCCTAGCTCTTCTGTCATACTTACTGTGCTTTGGAATTAGTGTATGATTTGTTCCAGAATTTAAATCTGTTAGTGTACCAGAAAATGTCTATTATTCTATTATTTCAAATTTTACTTCTATGTATTTTTGAAAAATACCAGTTAGCTTTCTATAGCTATTTTCTACAGTATTTTGAGATAATTCTGAATTCTTGTATCAGGGTTCTTATTTAGTGACTCAATATGGTCTTAGTTATGACAAGAATCTGTTACTAATTGCATTTGTCTTTTATTGTTAGTATCTCTAACGAGAATTTGCTTCATAAATTCAGAAGCTTAAAATAATGACCCTCTATCTAAAAATTAGATATTTTGCAATGCTAGAATCTTAGAATGGCTTGGGTTGGAAGGGACCTTAAAGATCATGTTGTTCCATCCCCCCCCCTGCACGGGCAGGGACACCTTCAACTAGACCAGGTTGCTCAAAGCCCTATCCAGCCTGGCACTGAACACTTTCAGGAATGGGGCATCCACAGCTTCTCTGGGCAACCTGTTCTAGTGCCTCACTGCCCTCACAGTAAAGAATTTTTTCCTAATACCTAATCTAAACTCTCTTTCAGTTTGAAGCCATTCCCCCTTATCCTCTCAGTTCATGCCCTTGGAAAAAGTCCCTCTCAGCTCTCTTGTAGCATCCTGTAGGTACTGGAAAGCTGCAGTAAGGTCACCCTGAAGCCTTCTCCTCTCCAGGCTGAGCAACTTCAGTGCCAGGAGAGGTGCTCCAGCTCTCTGGTCATCTTTGTGGCCCTCCTCTGGACTTGCTCCAACAGGTCCATGTACTTACTGGATGCAATGACTTCATATGTCTTTGCTTGTTTTGTAGTAATCACATTTGTCTTTCTCCCTAGATACATTTGAGGCTGCTGATAATGCCATTGTTGGCCAGGATGACCTTGATTTTGCTGGGTAAGACTGCATATTGGTTCTTACTCCTCTTGTCTTAATATCTACATAGAGTTTTACTCTGTGAAACTAGATAGACCTTTTTCAGAAAGGCTCAGAATATCACCTAGCAAAAAAGGCAGTATCAGTTTCACACTGAGTAATGCTGGTTTTCTGCATGTCCCATAATGGTTCATGATGACTTTGAGATGCTTACAGTCCTTATATGAGACCTGTAGTGACCCAGTAAGCAGTGTAAAATCTTGTTTTTCATTGTCTCAGGTTTCTATTTGAGAATTACCAAGTACAAAAGGAAGCAGAATGAGGAATAATGGCACTGCTGCCATAAGGACTGGCTGTAACTGGACCTAACACAGTTAATTAGCTTTGTGAGATCCAGAGTCAGATCTCAGTTCTGAAGTCAGCACTTTCATTAATCATAGAATCATTTAGGCAGGAAAGGACCTTTAAGATCATCAAGTCCAATTATAAATGGTTAAGTACCCTCTCTTTTACTCAAAGCATCGATAATGCAGCATTTGAATTTGCACAGAGACTTCTTCCCTTGAGGCGACAGGAGAATTAAAGTCCAAACTCCTCGTGAAACCTGAAACATTTTTGTGATCTTGACTGGTGTTTAACAGAGCAGTCTGTGTGTTTTACAGAAAAGACTTTCTGAAAAGGAGCAAAGACACAGAGGAGATAAAATACTGAAGCTGACATTTCTGCTAATTTCAGGATAGGATTCTGTCCAGAACTTCTTAAAATGCTTGACTTTTATAATACAACTCCCTATATTAATGTTGAAAAATACCTCAGTGTATAATACATATATTTTAGGTTGCAGCCTACATTTGCAGTAGTTTGCAGTGATGCTGAACTTTCCTGACATAGTGTTTGTCAGTAGATAGATGTCATCCAGATACAAACAGTATTCTTCTAGATGAAGTGCTAAGCTTGTTACATTTTCTTTTAGTAATATAAAAAAAAATCCCAAAGGCGGCAAGAAAGGCCAAAATGGTGAGGGATCTGGTGCTGACTGGGAGGATTCTGATGATGAAGATGACTTCAGCGATCTGGATGATGAGGAAGTCTCCTTAGGAAGTATGGAGGACGACTTTGAAGAGGATATGGATGAAGAGGGAGGTGTATTTATGGATGTGTCTGAAGACGAGAATGACATAGGTAAAGTAGCATTTATTACTGAAAAAGAAAAAAATCTTTAAAAATAGGTTTTCTAAAATACGAATTCCAATTTAGTTATCTAGGTGGGAAGCTTGGCTGTTAAGCAAAGAAACAGTAAGTCCTTCTCTGTACAATCAAGTCTTAAGTATTTTCTGTCACAGTCTCCTAAGCAAGAGGGGGAATTAGGCATCTGGGTATAAGAACTTCCAAATGAGACATGTTTCTTTCATTCTGAAAACATTGGCGTAACAAAAGTAGCTTTATACACAAATAATTGGTTGCAGTAGGCGTTAATACTAAAAGAGCTTAAAGAGAAAAATAAAATCTGATAATTGGTAATTTTTGTATTTCTTTGCTGTTGAATTATTTCAGCTGAAGTAACTTAAACTGGTGTCTCACAAGTACCAGCTTACTCTTATAATACATCTATGCACTCAAGTTTTATTACCACTGTAGTAGTAACTGATTCTTGCACTTGCATGGTGTTACTTGTTCAGCTGAAAAGCACAGTTTACAGAGAATACACTGCATGTGGCTGGAAAAGCACAGATTAATTGAGTATTTAAATGAATAACTAAAGGTCACAGGAAGATGACTGAGGGTAGAAGAAGTAAACTGTTCATACAGTTGTTAACACAATCTTTCATGAGATTATTATTTCACCAAACTTACCATGCAGACATTCAAGGTTTACCTAATGCCTGCTTTTAGCTTTTGTATTTTATGTATCTTAGTATCATTCCCTTCTGGTGCTGTGGAAAAAAGCATAAAGAACAGTACACCACAGACCAATTTTTAATTGTCTAGCTTGAAAAAAATACCAGATTTGCTTGTGTGCACTGCCTTTTAAAGACTTGGACCAATATGACAAATACGCTTAAAAAGGAATTTTAGTCTCTGCTGCACTTTAAATACATGTACATTTTGTGAGAATTGGAGACTGATGTATTTGGGGTTTGTTTTTTTTTTTTATCAGACCCGAACAATGACAAGCAACTGAAATCTGTCAGTAAAAAGGGCAAGAAAAAGAAAGATATGAATTTTGCAGGATCACTGGAAGGTAAGAAAACAGTGACATGAAAGCTTAATACAAATAAGAGTCAAAAAAACTTTGGAATCAGAGGGATTTACTACAGTAGATTATCACATTTTGGATCTAGGATCAGATTTGAATAAACCATAAATGGAGGTTGTCCCCCAACCAGCATAATTCAGAGTAACAATCTGCTGTTGAAGAGCTGAGAGTTGAAGGAGGAATTTTGAAGAAGGATCAAGTTGTATTGGTGGTTTGTGCATCTGTTACTCACACCTGATACACAGATTTGTGCTATCTAATCCTTGCTTGGAAACTTTTTCTTCCTTTTCTTTTAGGGAAGGTGGGGAACAAAGATTTCCAACATAGCTAATTCAGATGATCTCATTAAGAAAAGTTTTAAACATTTAAAACATGGTAAAACTTTGTTTTAGTGTCTCTTGTGTTTTGGAGTTCTGTCTCATAAGAATAATACTCTTTGTTTGAAGGATCCAGCCGAGGAAAGAAGAGAAAACTCCAAGATGCTGGTATACTGGCATCTGCAGAAGAGGTGAGTTTGATCAGTGCTTAACATAAAGTGATCAAGCATTTTACCTGTTGCTTTGTAACAGAATACCAAAATTTCTCTCTTTAAAGTTTGGCTATCTGCTGGATGAAAACACTGGGTCTAAGTTTGACAATATCGGAATGAATGCCATGGCCAACAGAGATAATGCAAGTAAGTACACACTGCAGGTAGCAGACAGTTGTAATGCTGTAATTTACTGCTTTCAGGTTCTGTACTTGAAAAGATGAACCACCTTTAACTGGAATACAGGGTCAGAAGCCACACAGCAGGGACAGTAGCTCAGCATCAGTAAGATGTGACAGATTTCTCCAGCGATGAGAGATGCCCAGCGCTAAATATTAACTGGGAGTAGTGGAGTGAGTAAGGCTTCAGAAAAGAGGGAGAGGCTGTCGTTGGCCCTTTCACACTATAAATAAGGACAGGCAGGATGCTCTTTGTCAAGCATTTGGTGTGAATTCTGCTCAGGTAAAGTGTCCTTGAGGGAAGGCATAAGGTATGGCTGTATTTACCTACCTATGGACTGTCTCCTTGCAGTATCAGTGAAACAGAAAGTAGTTTCCCCAGAATAATTCTGACTAATTAAATGTGTATATGCCAGTTGAATAAAGCTTTGTAAAGCTTGTGCAAAGTCTTGCTGGTGTCACTTGAAAAATGTTAGGAGCACTCAAACACTGCTTCTAACACAAGCCTGTCTAGCATTAGTAAAATACAAAGCAATGTCCACAACTCTAAGATGGCACGGTTTGTTTTATGAAATGAAAAAACCCACAGCTTTCTCAAAAAAAAAAGGCAGTTTGCACTTTATTAACTTTTATAAATACAGTAGTCAACTTTTAACTTTTACATGATTCATCTGTGTGCCACATCATGGTCAGAGGTATCCATCGGCTCCTTATTTCTCACATTTCCTCCTACAGATGTCAAACAGATCCAGTGGGAAATAGAGCGTGACAAGTGGCTTCACAACAGGGATGTGAAAAGCATCATCAAAAAGAAGAAACAGTTCAGGCACAGAGGGCTGAAAAACAAGTACAAAGGCAAGAAATCAAGAAGATGAACTGGACGTTTTGATGTGGACATTTTAAAAATAATTACTCTTAAATACTTTTTTATTTAATCTAAGATCTTTCTTACTTCAGTTCTTGCTGCTTAACCATGTCATTTGGTCATTCTCCCTTATGCCATGAATTCCAGACCACTCATTGGATTTGTAATAAACTGAAAAACAGGAAAATCCATGTCAGCTCTAAGTTACATGTATCTGAAGAGCAGCCACTTTGTGGCTAGTTTTATTCTATGTATAGCCCTCCAGTTCTGAGGTCTCTATCCAAGCCTGACACTCCATCTATGCCATAACAATAAAAACTTTTGCAGTGTCTCCAGGGGAAAGTTTTAAGCAATAATAAGATCAGTTTTATACATTAAGATGCAACAGAAGCTTCAGCCATCCTTCTGAAGCCAACGACTACAAACCCACCTTCCAGAATTGATGGAAACCTCTTCTGCATTGTGTATCTGAAATCTGACAGGAAAGATAAATCACAGTTACTTTCCCGGCATATATTAAGATGAATAATTAAATGCACTATTTTTCTACCTAAATACGTTTTATTGAAATTTGTTTGAGCTCTTTAGTTACAGCCACCATTAAATAATGTGAGAGGAATTTATTTTTTAAAATCATTTCAGAGACTATTCAGGTTACTCATACGTGCAGCCCCATCATCAGAGTATTTTCTGAGCTTCCTCACAATTGTGATAACCAAGTCCAAGCTACAGATTCACAGGAAGCTGCATGCCTCTCATAGACTGACATGCAAATAAACCAGGGAAAGCTGCTTTGTTTCCTCGTGCAGGTTTAGATGTTCACTCAATTGTTACGTGGGCTGCTCTGACAACCCAGTAGAAAATCACAACAGGTTTATGCTATTTTAATTATTTACAGCAGCTCATGAAAGGATTGTACCATTACAGTACTGGCACAAAGAAAGCAGTAAAAGCCTCACTCTGAGCTAACTGAGCTGTTGGATTAGTTCACTCCACCCTATGGAACTGCAATTGAAGAAAATATGCAAATGCATATATGAACTAGGACCTAGAACTGAAAAAGAGGAGGAAAAAACCCAAAGATGAATGCCCAGCACCAAGTTACAACTATAGGCTGAAAACATCTGTTCTCCATGTTTTTGTTATATGTATTTTCTAATAAAAATGCAAAGACAGCTAAAATTTAACAGCCTGACATCACCTGGATCTTGGAAAACAAATGCAAACTGATGTAGTGTAGGTGAAACGCAGCTGGAACTCGGCATGAAGACCACACCACTGCTGAAATGGGTGGGTTCCTGCCCTCGCAGCCAAAGCAGCAGCTGCCTTTTGGCTCGGCCCGACCCTGCAGGAGGCAGGACAGGCTCTTTTCCTGCAGGGACACAGATCTGTCGAATCAGTGCTGCACCCTGCAGAGCCCTGCACGCAAAGCAAGGCCGCTGCTCTGCAGAGCAAACCTCCTCCTATGAACCGAACAGGTGCTTTGCTTATTATTTCTGTGTTACCTGGGCACGGAGTTGTAAATCTAAGACACCTGAGGGACTGAAGCTCGATAATCCAGAAGACGACGCTGTGGCCGCCTCCTGCCAGCCGGGTCTGTCCTCGGCCTGGGAAATGTCAGATCGCAGAGGCTGCGAGAGCCAGACACAGCCGGGGCACCCCTTCAAGGGCTCAACACCAGACGCCTGACCAATTCCTGCCTCATTTGCGGACAGCCTCTCTCCCTTTTAAATCCTTACCTGGCCCGCTGCTGTTATTATAAAAACACACAGGAGTCGGCTTTGCTCCTGGTGTGGTGGCGTGCTGCCTCCCGAAGGATTGCTCGGGGGCTTGGGTTTGTAAAGCTAGAGCAACAGCTCGTTCTTCAAGAGGTATGTCCTCGGGGGTGCGCCCAACAAGCCATCCCTGCGTACCTGCACTCACCCGAGCGGAACTCCTGACCCAACACGGCAGGATTTCCTCACAAAGCCCGGGCGGTGCGCGCTGCTCCGCGGGCACC
>VZRO01001783.1:625744-644909 GCA_013397915.1 Daphoenositta chrysoptera | reverse complement strand
GCCCCGGCCCGGCCCCGCGGCTGAGGCGGCCTGGGGCCGGCGGCGGGTCTTGCAAACGCGAACTGTGTAAAAATGTTCTCAAGAAAGGATGGGCTTTGGTCTTTGCATACTTTCCGGCCTAATCAACGAGAAAAGAGATTAATCCGTGCGGCAGATAGCGGCTAACAGGCGAGCGCTAAGTGATGCCCGGGTGATAGAATTACAAATCACTTGTCGGTAGAATTGACTTGTTGAGGTCCGATATGCTTCAGTAATCTCAGACTTACGGAGAGGTTAACAACGCCAGGCGAGAAGGATGTACTGCTAACAGTGGACACAAAGAATGCAGCATTTATGGGCCACAAAGACATCCAGCAGAACCCCCAAGATAAGGAAGAAACGGATAAAGCCAACTCAGCTCCGTCTGGCTAAAGGGTTATTTATGGCAGGGGTAGATTGTGATCGACTCACGTCCACGGACCCAAGAAAACTACCGACCCAAAAGAAGAGAAAGAATGAGCATGTGGACTGATTAGCATGAGAAGCGAGAGAATCATTAACCAATAGAAGACAGAAGACTAATTAATTAGGGAACTATATCACTTGTATCCAGTGAAAACTAATTCAATTTTTTGCTAAATTGTATAAATAGTAAAAACTTTTGATAGTTGGCATGCTTGATTTGTGGAATACCTTGGAGCACCTAGGCTTTTGCAACTCCAAAATAAATAATCAGTGTGTCTCCCAAGTGTCAGGAAAATTAATCCACGATGCCAGAGGTTTATGTCCAAAAAGGATACAGAAGAGTCCTGTAACTTTATTTGAATAAAGGCCATGGGCGTTTTCCACGGGGTCTCAAGCTTGTAAAGCTTGTACAAGTCTTGCTGGTGTCACTTGCAAAAGTTAGGAGCACTTGTCACTTGAAAATTTTTGGGGGATGCAGTCTCCTTTTTATCCTAAGTTCCCGGCCACATCTCCCTCTTCTGTTTCCCCATTGGCTGAGGTATTTGGAAGGTACAGGCTTCCTGGATCGCCTGCTCTATGCCCCTCTCTAATATGCACCCCCCTTTTGTTATATAAAAGAAAGAAAAACCTATTCATAATTCTATTAAGTCTTTGTTCTTTTTCTCTGGGTTCAGGGATTTAACACGGCCTTGGCTGAGCAACAATCTGTGTTGATTAGTAACATTTTCTAGAACTAAGAGTTTCTTCTGTTACTTCCCTATCTGTAAGTTCCTTGCCCTATCTACAAGCAGATTCACATGACCTGTTTGTAAAGAGATATTCATCTTACTCCTTCCATTTTCATTGTCTTCTAATATTCATATTGCTCTTAACTCATATTATGGGACTGACTTTATTGCCAAAATAAAAACTCTTCAGATTTTCCTTACTAGGGGCTTTATTTTCTTTGTAAGATGCTTTCCCCCCCTCTGCCAGTGTTTTGTAATATTAGATATAATATGTTTGCTGCTCATTTTTACAGCGTGATTAATTTTCCAATTCTCTTTTCCCCGGTGGCTGAGTTTGCAATAATTGCTTGCACTCAGTGGGATTTCTTAGTAAAGTAATTCCTGCTCTGAGGATTTTAAGTGAACAGGATCAACCCAAGCAGCAGAAGCTTAGGGTTGTTGGAGAAAACATGGATCCAGGAAAGGAATTAATTGCATTGTCATTGTAGCAGTTGTGGCTCTAACCAGAGAGGGTCCTTGGTCAGGGTCTCATTCAGCACATAGAATTTGCATTGGTTGGCAAGTTCTGATCTGGAAAGAAACTGTGGTGTATTTAGGGGCTTCAAAAGTGTGCCTTTAGTGTTTAGAATTTATAGCAGCTGTTAGACAGAACACTGAACTGTGATAGGCCAAATAAAAAGGAAGGAGCAGGCACAAAATGTGAAATGTGCATCTTTGTTTTAAGGAGTCCATAATTCCTTTGGGTTTGGGTCCAGACTCCTGCTGGACTGTACACAGAGTTTGTTTGTCATATCTTGGCTTTTATTTCTCACAGAGTTTGGAAGAGTTTAGGTGTGGAGACATGATACTGGTTTTCTCTGAGATTTAGGAACTCAGTAAACCTCTCCTGCTCAGGGCAAAGGATGAGTAGATAAAAAAAGAAAAGAGATCTCACACTGTTAAGATCAGACAGTTAGTGGTAGCTCAGCAGGGGAAAATTCAACTAAAGACCCGTGTTAGTTGTTCAGTAGGAAAGAGGGTGCACAGCTCCCCACAGTTTGCTGAGGAATGCAGCACCTTGATATCTGGCAGGCCCTCTGGTGGAAAAGCCTGTATGGAAGGTTTCACAGAAGAAATGGGAAAGCAGGAGGGAGAGAAAATGATGCATTGGTGCAGTGCAGCATGGTTACAATCTGCAGGTAAATATTTTGGAATTTTTTTCCTATTTGGAAGTTTACTTTTAAATTTTAAAACTGTGCTAAATAGATTTCTTGCCCTGATTTCCTACAGCTTGCAAATGATGGTGAAAAAAGGCAAGACAAGTGGAAAAAGAAGGAAAAGGAAAGATTACCTGCCCCAGTCTGAAACTAGAAATTGCTGGACTCCCTCTTTGCCCCTTGATGTGACACTCGGACCCAGCAAGCCATAGTCTCACCAGGCAGAAATAAAAATTTCTCTGCAGGTCTCTTTCCCTCTTGAACCAAGGGGCCCTGGTGTCTGGCTTCCAGCTTCTCAGGTGTTTTCCATGCAGGGCTCAAACTCTTTGGCATTGTCCGTGCTTAGATGGTCATGAACGTGCTTGATGAAAGAACTAGCATTGAGGCCATTCCAAAGCTTTGTTTCTTTAAGCTGTAATACTGTCCTCATTCCTTTTACTTATTAAGTATTATGAAATACTTAATGTAAATACTTAATACTTTACTATGAAATATAGTAAAATCTCACTATTCTGAAGGTTTTCCCCAACTCAAGTGTGTGTGGTACAGAGAAAAACTGATGCAAAAGACTGTTGATGAAGTAGGGATTAAGGACAATGGAGCTTCAGGAATCAGCAGTTCCCAGGTATGGCTCATACAGCTGAGAAGCCAGTAGAGAATTTAAAGATTAGGAATTTTAGGTTTATCAGTTGTAGCTTTTAGTTAAAATGAAATTTGCCTTTGTGCACGTCTAGCTAGATGTGAGCATGGATTTGTACATAAACGGGAGAGTGATATAAATGATATCTATCATACAATGTCTTATATAAAAACATGATGTTAGGTAGCATATAAATGATATATGTATTATAAGACATTGGATAATGTGTATGTGTTATGTACACATTACTGTATAAATGACATGTGTCAGCCGCTTCCACCCAAGCATCCTGAGGCCCTTTATATAAAATGGGGTGGAATTTATTCCTCTCTTGGAATAACTTTCCACAAAAAGCATGAGGTTAAAGCTGTTTGCACTGTGTTTTCCATGTTAGTGCATCTGGCAGCTGGGTTCACAGGGGACTGACCACAGGAGGCAGTGGGAGCTCCACAGCTCCATCTCGGTGGGCCCTTCCCGACAAGGACACGGGGAGGCTGCTGTGGGTCAAGGAGAACACACTGCTGCCTTGCTCTGTCCTGACAGCAATCGGTGGAGCAGCAGTGGGGCAAACGTGAGTCGTGGAAACCCTGGGGAAGCTGGCTCCACGGCACAGCTCCAGGAGCCGGCCACAGGCTCATGGAATGGGATGCAGCACGGGGGGCTTTACTGCAAGATGCCTTCCAAAGGGTGAGGGGTGGGGAGGGATGCAGGTGTCTGGGGTGACAGCTCTTCCAGCACTTGTCCTGGCACGGGCTTTATGGAGACAGCTACAGGCACAGCCGAGGACATGCACCGGCAGTGATATTGCATCAGTGACTTCGCCCTTGACCCAGGGCAGCAGAAAGAGGCAGACACTTCCTTCAGCAGAATGAGCGGAGGTTCTTGGTAATTCCTTCCTCCTCCTACCCAGAATCTTCCTGTTTTGTTTATAATCATTTGAGTCCTTTGGTGTTTCATTTGATGACTATTATGCTGAATTAAGCTTCGTAATGAGAAGGCTCTGACATCCTCTTTAAACCTCCGACATGTTGTTTTTGTTCTTTGGGTTTCTTGGTGCAGGTATGAAATGGCTTATCTAGATTTTAAGTGATTTGATATTTATACCTATCCAGAGTATGCATGAAAGCACAGAACTAATTCTATTGAATGTGGAGATCCAGGTAAACATCAGGTTAGTGAAAAGAAATTGTCAAACCATTTAAAACTGGTTTTTTCTCTCTCCTGCACTCCTGCACAAAAGTTATTAAAATGAAATCATGCAGCAAGTAAGGCTATTTCTCCTGAGAGGGGAAAGAAGATAATTTTGGATGGCTAATGCCTTTTGATTAGGGGCTCTTTCACACAGGCAAGTCTCACAAATCATTGCTGCACCTTGTGAAAAAACTCTTCTCTCGTCTGGTTCTGTTTAGTTCGGCAGTGGATAAAACAGATTCCATTTCTAAGGATTTTGATAACACATCTGAATTACGATTGCCTTCGCAAGTCTATTTTCAAGGAAAAAGGTAAGGTGGCTGTTTTCTTTTTCCAAGAGCAAGCCTCATCTCTCTGACAGTATCAGTCTGCAAGACTGATTCTGGGGCCATATCCTTTTCTTGCAGCCAAGCAGGTGGCACTGAGGAAAACAACTTGGAGACAGTGGGAGTCTCATGATGCTTGGGCTCTCTTAGCAGCCCCTACAATTTACAGTAACCTCAGGGGTGTTGGAGTTGACATAAGCAAAGACATCTAGAGAGCTGTTCCAGTGCTCTGAAATTGCTGGAGTGTCATGATTTTCTTTTTTATGCAACTCTTTTCTGTGCACCACCATGATGGGAATGAATGTGGCAGCAGTGTCTTTGGGACATTGGCTGTCTCCTTGCAAAAAGTCACGGGGTTAAAACTTCAGTGTTTCTGGTACTTTGTCACTGAACAGTGGCAGATACTTAGCACTTCCAAGATGTACCACAGATGAAACGAATAATTGGTTAAGTGATAGAGGTTTTTTCCGTGTATTATTGTTATTTTTTTCCTGCATGAGGCAGGAAAAAATAAAATGTATCTGGCAAAAATATTTAATGTGCAAAATGTGTTTTCGGAAGTGTTTATGCTTCTCTGAGGATTACAGTCTCTTAAGGATTTCAAGAAAATTATTGCCATACTTTGGAAAATGGGAGATGATTGTAACAGCTGTGGTTTTCTAAAGGAGCTTTTCCTGGCAGGAGGTTGGCAAATGGTTCCTTACTATTTCCCAGGTCCTAGGCAGTTATGGGATAGTATTCAATGACTGTTTTACAGTCTTTCCAGTTACTTCTTTCTACAATTGCTTCCTGACATAAAAAAAAGTATAAGTGGTGATAAGATCCTTATTATGATCATGTTGTAATTTTGTTCTGCATGTCTTTATCAATAAAAATTTTATAGCTCCCAGTGTGTTACTGGTTGCAGAATGTTTGGTTATACTTTCACTTTGGTTGCCAGGGTAGATGAGTGATCTAAAATTGTTGACCTCTTCCTCCCACTCCAGATAGTAGTGTTGTTTTGAAACCCTAAAGATACAGCTGTTTCATTTTTCCATTTCCATAACAATGTGCCAAGCGTCCCCAGTTACAGCTCCAGGGATGAGTTCTTCCAGGATTCTTGGCAGATCTGTATTGTTATGGATACTGATTGTAGCTGAAAAAGCAACATAAAAAATATTTTAAAAACAACTGAATGGGGCCAGTGGGAAAACAGCTGTGCCATAATTAATTTCCTGATGGCCATACGATAGAGGAGGCAGCTGAATGCCAGAAGGGGAGAATGTCCAAAAGATGCTTTGCTTCTGGGTATTTTGCTCTTCCAGTAAAGGGCAAGGGAATTGCATGGCAGCTGGACAATGGCATTGGGTCAACATTCTGCCACTTAGTGTTGGAGGAAATGCTGCAGGTTCAAAGTGTTAATGAAATGGCAGTTTGTTTCTTTACTGTTTCTCCACATTAGGCCAAATACCTCATTAGCAATCCATATTTTAGATTTAGGCTGATGTCAGACTTTGTCTGTTAAGGGATGTTTACATGACAGTATAGTCACAGAAGGGAAGCACATAGTGAGATGCATGTTTATGTGTGGAACCTGTTTACCTACAAAAGTTCAGAGGAAGCCTCTGTCACTGTCTTGTACAGACAGTACCATGGAAAGGACAGGATGTTCTTTTTGTCTGCGTTGATGTAACCGACAGGCAACAGAAGGCAATTCTTCAGTTGTACAGGAAACAAATACCCAGTTAGAAAGAAAGGTCACACCAATGCTTTTTTCTCTTCTTTACAGTTGGCTGGGGATCCTGTTTTGATCCTGCAGTCACATGGAACAAACACACTGAGGATAAGAATACTATGGTCATAATATATGAAGACCTGAAAGGGGTAAAGCAGATGCTGTTTACTGACAGTCAAAACACATCTGAGCCCATTCCTTGAAATCTGCTGAAATTAAGAGGAAATGGCACAGGTTTCTGAAAGAACTAAATCAAGTTGATTTTAGTGACAAGTTGAGTCTGGCTATAAAAAAGCAGAGCACCAGAAAACAGAAATGCAACACAGAAAAAAGTGAATGAAATTAGTAGATTATGGCAATGCACATCCCATGTGGATAACTCCCTTTTTTAGAGGAAGCATATTGCACTTCTCTCTTTCACTGTACTGCTTTCAGAACCTGACTGCCAATGTAAAGCAAATAGCTGAATTCTTTGGATTCTCTCCAACAGCTGAGCAGATCCAGGCCATTGCAGAAAGGGATGCTTTCCAGCCAGTGAGTGCCAAAGCTCAGGAGACTCATGGTGCTGTTGGCCTGATTCTTTTCCATAAAGGTAAATTTGTTTGTATTTTGCCAGAGTGATTAACGGTAGTTTTTAGTTTTAGGCAGACAGGAATTAGGATCAATAGATGATTAATATCTATGTATAATTTTCAAGGCTGGATGTTGTTTAAGAAACACGGATTGTGCTACAGGAATCTGTCAATTAATTTCACCCCAAGGGCCAGTGCCATTCAGTAAAGCCCGTATAATATGATTAGCAGATTTGCTCTACAGGTAGCACACCCTCTGTTGTGGTATGCATCAACTGAAACAAAGAAGAGTTTTATTTTGGCTTCTGTGACTCCTGGGGATTGCCTGTAGACTGAGTGCCTCCACAGATCTTTCTTCTTGGGTTTTCTAAATAACCCTTGTGATTGCCTATAGACCACAATCAATTCATGGAATCCAGACACTCCACAGATTGATCTGTGTCTTTTACCCATGGATCAGACTAGAACCTCAGACAGCCTCCAACTGTGGGCTCTCCAAAATCTAGATTAAAGGTAGGCTGCATCTTAGAGCAGTGTCTGGTTGCAGCGCACAAAGCTTTTGCAGTTAAAAGCCACACTTTTGAGCTTTCTGGGTTGGTTTCACAGCTCCTGGTCACCTTTTCTAGTCTTCTGCAGCTCTACAAAGCACATGCCAGAGCTGTGAAGGCAGACCAGTAACTTCTGTGGTTGCTTTATGTTCACATTCTGTTGAAGACACCAAACATAAAGCAAATATAAGTGTGTATTCTTCTGTCAGATTTTTTTTCTTAAAGGAAAAAAGAATTATTATCCTGAAATATGATAAGAGAGAAAAGTTAGTCTTTTGTTTTAAATTATACTCTTTGGTCCCTAGCGTCAACTTACCATTTTCCAGCATTTGTAGGTATTTGTGATGTCTACATTTGTGGTAACTGGTAAATGCTGTTCTATTAGTACTTCTGTCACCTCAATTTTCCTTATGAGCTATTCAGTAACAATCATAAGGCAGGAAAGTATATCTAAATGGTATTGAAAAAGAAATTGGAGGTCTTCTCCTGGAAAAGAAAAGAATAACTGTATCTTTTCTATGCAGAAGATAGCTCCCTTGTGTGTGTCCAGGGTGTCAATAACACAACCAAGAAGGAAAAGAATTCTGGTACTGAATTATAATAAAAGTAAAATGGGATCAAAGCAGAAAGAACTGAGCTCAATTTTCTCATTTGCAAAATGTGAGCATTTTATACTACAGCATTATGCAGTACATTAATTGGAAAGATAATTAATGTTGAATTACAATAGAAGTGCTGTAAAAGCACAGGGTACATATGACATCTACAGGAACATAAAAAAAAAATTTCTGAGGGTAGGCTGGCTGTTATAAAGGATGCCAAATGGATTTATAATGAAAAGGGACATGAAATACAACAATCACAATCTTTTTATGACAACAGATGCCTGGACTTGTACTCTAATGTGGGATTTTTTTTTTTCTTGTTAAATCTAAACATGGATCTGAATTTTGGCTGAAGGACCTTTGGTGGGTATTAGCACCTTCTGTTTTACTTGTAATACACTGCAGAGCTTGGCAGTGGACACTGGAAGTGTCAAAATGAGAGTGGTCAGTAATTGTTACAGATGTTAATATTGTCAGGATTGATGTAGAGGAGAGAAACAAAGAACAGCAACATTCTGAACAAGAGCACACTGTATCATTGCTGTATCTGAGGGCATTGCTAGAGCACTCTGGTAAAATGTCATTTACGTTCGAACAGATGTTTATGGTCTTAGATACAATTGTCCTGTATTGCTATTGCACTTCACAATGCATGTCAATTGGATACTATGAAGTACTAGCCAATAAAATATTCAGTTTGCATCTGAACAAAATGTTTTTCGTATGATTATTTGGCTTCTGCAAAAACTTTAGAGGCTTGAGGAAGACAGAAAATTAGTCTTTGACTTTGCTCAAAATGTGATGCAGTCAGGAGCACTCAGGAAATGAAAGGAGGCTGGGAAACTGGTATCTTGGGAGGCTTGTGTACTTGTGAATAATTTAAGTTTATTGACATATGCTTGTGGGGTCTCCAGTGAGCTCCCTGTTGTTTTATATTTTACAAGCCAGTGAAGCCATTTTCATTGCTAGAACACTCATTAGCATTGCCCCAGCAGGTAAATAACTCATAGTTGCATTATTGTGTACTTCTGATATATCCATAGGCAATGTATTTATATTCAGAGGAAAAACCAAATTACTAATCTTAGGCATAGGCATACATCCCAAAAAAATGTTTAAAAAAAACCCCCAACGAACAACCAAAAATAGAACACTTATAATCTTCAGTCTTTCTCATTTATTTCTCACAGAAAGCTATTGGAACAACCTTTGTAGATGTGGTGAGACCTTGTGGAGGCTGGAATTCTGTGCACCTCCATCCCTCCAAAATCAGCTGTGTGCGCCTGGTGGTGTCATGCCAGGTGTGAACCCAGGGCCCTCCCCACGCTGAGGGGGGGCTGCACTGGCAAACCCCCTCTCCCCTCACCTTGGGAGCAGTGGGAAAACTCCATGGCTGCCACAGCCCACTGCCTTGGGGCTCTCCTGCTGCAGGAGCTTTCTCTCTTGGCCTGTCTGGTGCTACATGGCCAGCTTTTAAAGTGAGAGGAGTTGTTCTCCCATGTCTGAAAAACGTGGCTTAGCTCCTGGAGCTGGGGCCAACACAGCTGGGAGTCTGTTCCCCTCCTGGTCACTGAAGGTTTTAGCCTGCCTGGGGTGAGCAATGGTTGCATGGTGCTGAAAAGCACAGTAGGTTCCCCATTCTGTCTCAATCCCAAACTCCTAAGGATTTTTCTAGCGGTAAAGCAGGACTCTGTTCTTACCAGAGAGAGAAAAATACATGGTGTGGGGGGCATGTGGGGGAATGGGACCACATAAAAACAAGAGGGTACAGAAGGGAGATCAGCTCTGAAGGCTCTATGTGTTTGATGAGTGAGTTCTCCATACTGCTGGGGGTTATAATTTGGAGCAGAAAGCCTCAGGAAAGCCACCTGCACAATGGTGCCAGTGGGAAGTGTCTGTGCCCTGCAGAGTCTCAACAGAGCAATAAATGTGTTGGAGCGCTGGGGTTTGCTGAGGTCCTTGTTGTACACAAAGCACAGTATTCATGGTCAGGAGTAAACGGGGCCATAAACAATCTTCTGCTCTTATCAGAGCCAAATGTCTCCGTGGCACTTAATTGCTTTTGCAGGCCCTTTTATGCCTCTCCAGCCTCTGTGCCCTGACTGTTGCCATTTTAACTCAGCAATCTGAAGCACAAGAGACAGACAGTGTATTTTATACATGGCTGATTTCACAGTTTCTGGACAGTGGAGGACAGGCCCTCCAGGTCTGTCTTGTGTTGCATTTTTCACTGTCCATGTTTTGAATGGTTTACGATTTGAGGGCCATACAAGTGCTTTGTCCAAAAATGAATTGTTTGCTGGAAGCCCAAGGGCACTGAAAGAGAAGAAAAATGCATGAATATAGAAAGATAACTATGTAATGAGTAGAATAAGTATCATTATTAACTGCTGTAAATATAAAGCTGTTTGCTGGCATGTCAGACCCTCCAGAATAACAATAACAGAAATAGCCTGAGTTTGCTTCAGAAGGAAAACTGCTCATAGTCCAGCATTAAATCAAAGTCATTGAGGATTGGAGGAAGAGATGATCTGTAGCTCAAGCACAGCTATGCTGCAGTCTTTCAGAAGATGTGGAGGCTTCCAGGGCTGAAGCCTGCTTGCTGCCTCTGTAGCCCACCCGTGGCAGCACATCACTGCCCTGGCAGGTCCCTCTGCACCCCACAGCTGCCCTGCTGTCACCTGAGGCAGTGCGAGGCAAAGTGTCTCGGGCACAGCAGCTACTGAGGTGCTACAGCGGTTTTATGGTGAGCTTGAAGAGACAAAAGGAGCTTTAAAAGAAACACACTGAATGTTTGCTGGGTGGTTTGCACACAGCTAGCCAGGCAGGAGTCAGCTCCGTTCTGAGAATCATGATTACTGCAGTTCTCAGGACCCACATCAGCAAGGGCCAGCTCCTCTGAGCGACAGTGATGCTCAGCAGTGTGACCAGAGGGAAGCAGTCCCACAGCATGGATGCAACAGGTGTGAGTAATCCAGTTCACCAACTCTAAGCCAGTTTGTGAAATGTCAGTGTATGCCGAGGTGAACAGGGTGGGTATGTGCATGGCTCATGGGTGCTCATGGGAGTGGCTGCAATTTTGGTGCACTGGAAGAGTGAAGCAGTGAATGACTTTGTCTGGACCTGGTCTGGAAAACGGCGCTTGTTATTTGCACATTAAATATTGATACCTGCACTCAGTAATCTTTTTAATGGCAAAACTGAGTGCAATTTGGTTGTGTTCTGGGGTGATTATATATAAATCACCTTCTTTTAGAAATAGTTGTTTAGAATTAAATGCAGTGTTATATTGCTGGGGTTCACAGACTTTTGCTAACTTGTATGAACACAATAGTTAGTTGGCATTTAATTGTGTGTAGCTAATCCAAAGTAATGCAACATTTTATAAGGATAATTGGTGAGTTGTCATGTAGGTGGTTTCTCTAAATGGGTTCATAGCATTTAGAAGGACAAAAGAAATTGCACATAAATAATAGGTTATTAGAAATAAATGGGTATGCAATTATTCATAGTATCAGAAGTGGACAATTCAGCTTACAATAGAATTCTCAGAACACTACAGCTACAGTATTTGCATAAAATAACCTCTGAAATTTGTAGTTGGCTTTGTTTCCCATTTAGAGTGCCTTGTGTAATTATTATACTAGTTCCCTTTTGAAGAAATCTATTATAATGTTAATTATGTTAATTCTGATGCTGTGAATAATTGGCCATATATTCAGTAAAATTGATTTGTGTTTTTGGCCCCTTAAATATGAGTGAACCATCTTATGGGGGTATGTGCTTGATGTCTTTGGGGACATCTTTTTCTAATTTTTGCATAGGAGTGTCAATTAATGCTCTATTTAGGAGCTAGTTTGAAGTTGAGGAGGAAGTTTGGACCTATATTTTCCTTTAGAGAGCACAGCTGGATGGTGAGGATTGTTACAGAAAAAACCCCTTATTGTTTTCTTTCTGTGGACCATAAATGTTACCTGAAATTAAATGGAAGAAAAGAGCAATGCCACATTCCATTCTCGGATAAATACTCTCCCTAGAATCAGCTGCTGCTGTGGCACTGGCATCAGTCTATTGGGGATGAGTTTGACCTCTTAAGTGCTCTCCCCTGTATCCTGGAAAATGCTCCAAGTCTATTTCTATTGAGGGGAACAGGAGGGAATTAACATTGTGCTGGTTTTTTGTGCCATATGAACACAGTTGGGTTGCTGAGGGGCCGGCACTGGTTTAGTCAGTAAGTACTCATTTTGTTCCATCTGTTTGATTACCAGGTTCAGTCAAGAGGAGTATATGAAAAGACCTATCAAAATGCCCTTCAGCAAAACATGGCATGATCCTGCCCTGCAAATGTCGGATTACTATTTGTATTGTGACAACCCATTTCTCTGTGCAGATGAAAAAGAAAAAGCCCATTATATTTTTGCAGCATTACAGAAGAGAGATGTGGAATTATGGGGAAAATCCTGAGAGACAGTGAAGTCTCTCAAGTTGTATGTAATTTCATCACTTCTACTCCCGAGGCAATAGTCCTGAGAATGAAGCCATCTACATCTAGGTACACCCAGTGGTTACAGGATATGAGGAACATACTGGACTTTTTGTTTTGTTCTTTACACTGGTTTCCTTAAAATACAGTCTCATGTTCCTTCAGGTAGATCCCCAGGGGATTTCAGTGCCTCAATGCCCTGAGGTCAGACATTCATGTGTCACTTTTTTTGTTCTTCCCCACCCCACAAAACAAAAAAGCAGCAGGGACTGGTACTTGCTCTTTGTTTTACCAAAGTGATGATGCCAGTGTCCCCTTCTTGTGTTTATAGAATGACCTTATAGTGAGATCTTACTCCTAACTTTAATTCCTTCTGCAGATGGAGGGATCAAACCTGTGTCTCCCAAGACAGAACAAAAGTGCCAAGTCGTGGACTCCTGTGATATAAAGAGGCTACTGTCCTGTTGAAACTATTGGACAAGCAAAATTAGTCAAGCAAGACGGAGAGACTGTGACTGACTGGGCCAACATACATGCTACTGGGAGATGGGAGCTGAGGGACTAAACTTGAGGAGGAGGAGGAAAGGAAATTACTGGTCTCTTGCATTCTGCAGTAGTACCTTCGTTAATCACTGAACTCTGCATTGTGCTGTGTTTCTTGAGTGGAAATGGCTGCTCCTGCTGTGCCTGGTGTGGACAGTAATCCTATGGGTGCATGTCAGGCAGGCACATGAGGTCAGAGGTCCTCAGGGAGACTGGGAAATGTCCCTCTGCTGATTCCCGCATGGGAGAATGAAAATATATGGACATATAGGCATGAAAACAATATGATTCTCAGGTCAAGTGGAAATTTCTGCTCGCAGAGTAACATTCATCTAGGCAGACTCTTTTGCCCATCTGTCTTATATTTTGCCTGATATGGGAGCAGTACCTTGTCTCATCATTTCCGTGTATCTCACTACAAGGAACAGGAGTGCTGGAAGATAAATGTAAAGAAAGGAGGCTGGAGCAATTTGGGAAAAAGCAATTTCTGACAGATGAATGATGGTAAAAGTTATTTGAGGATTGCTAAAAAGTCTGTAAACCCCACAGCTCTCCTTGTACCTCTTTGTCCAACTGTTCAGTAGCTTTTAGTCTCTGTTGTGACTTGCCTACGTTGTATCCTAATCCTTGTCTGATGATGCCATTCTGGCATGTGCAAGAAAGCACAGCATGGCTTTTGTGACTGCCTTGTCCCACCTGCTCTGTGCCAGTGTGGACACACCTAAAGCAGCACAGAAATATATGGAAATCATAGAACCATAGAACGATAGACTTGTAGAATGGTTTGGGTTGGAAGGGACCTTGAAGACCATCCAGTTCCAACCCCGCTGCCATGCGGGGCCAGCTAGACCAGGTTGCTCATAGCCCCATCCCGCCTGGTCTTGAACACTGCCAGGGGTGGTGCATCCACCACTTCACTGGGCAACCTGTTCAGTGCCTCACCACCTTCACAGTAAAGAAGTTTTCCCCTACTATCTAATGTAAACCTACTCTCTTTCAATTTGAATCCATTCCCCCCTGTCCTGTCAGTTCACGCTCTTGTAAGTAGTCTTGCCCCATCTTTCCTGTAAGTTCCCTTCAGGGACTGGAAAGCTGCAATTAGGTTGCCCTGAAGCCTTCTCTGCTCCAGGCTGAACAATCCCAATTCTCTCAGCCTTCTCTCATAGGGAAAGTGCTCTGTCCTCTGATCAACTTGTGGCTCTCCTCTGGACTCATCCAACAGGTCAACGTCCTTCCTGTCTTGTGGACAAGAAGTGGTTTGTTTGCTTTTGATGGCACTTTGCCACTGGTGCCCAGATGGAGAATGGATGGATTAATCTCTAGTTTGCAGTGTCATTTCTACCCTGTGCTATCTCTGCAACTCTTCTGGACAGAAGAGATGAAAGAACTCCAAGATCTGCCAGCATTACATGAAAATCTGGGAACATCAGTCATTTCTCAGCTTCTGAAGTGTCATTTTTTCCCCACTGTTTTTTTCCAGGGAATCTATTCAACAGCACAAACTCTGCTCACCTCTGATCCTCCAGGGAAGGCCTGCTGAAGAGGTGAGCCCGGTGCTGCAACCTGCAGGTGTCGAATATTTGTCAATCACCTCAGGCCAGTTACTTCAGGAGGGATAACTGAAGGGATTAGCAAGATGGAGAAGAGAAAAAGCAGACAGTGGGCAAGAGGAAAAAATGAGAGGTATCAGCAAGTTAAAAATGTAGTAAAAAAAGTTGGGGTTATCAGCATTTTTCACCAGTCTGTTCATACTACAGAAGATGTTTTCTAACTGTAAGTTGCATGTTGTTCCAAGGCTGCATGTGTGTTCAAGGCATGTGCATGTACTAATGTAGGTACTATTATTTTTACACAAATGTATGTTAAAAAACAATTTTTGCAGTCTTGTAAACTTCTCATTATCAGTTATATTAATCCCCCAACAAAGCTGAAACTGCAGTAGTTACTGCTTATCGAACAGCTAAATAACAGTTATCTCCAACACAGAGTTTACTTTTTTTTTTTTTTGTGTGTGTAACTGCTAATAAAATTTGATAACATTTTACATTTTACTTGTAGGAAGATTTTAGGTTGATGTTGAAAGACATTGGCTAAGATTTAGCCAATTGTATTACACAACTTTCCACTACAAATTCTAATTCTGCTTTAACAGAAGGATGCACTCTGAACCTAGTTTTCCCCATGGTGTTCATTTTGAATCAAAAATAACTGATTTTTGTCTTTTCCTGATAAGTGCTTCTATTGATTTTTTCTATGGCTTAAGCTCCTGTTTTAAGGAAAACACTTGTTTAAATCAATCCCTATTCAGAAAAACATTTGAGAACAGGCTTAGTTGCAGGTCCTCTGTAGGCCTGATGGGTGTTCTACCTGTGCCATAAGAATGTGTCTCTTACGAGGCTGTTTGGGTTAGGTCCATTAGTCATGGTCTCCCTCACCCTTCAGCCACCAACCTTCTTGATCTCAAATGGTGATAAAATATTCCCTCCAAATAAATGACTGTTCTAAAGTGGGTGAGCCCCAAAGTCCTTCAGGAGATTGTTGCACAGACTGCCCCTTGAAAGCTTGAAACTGCTTTTTCTCCTTCTCACCTTTGCTCTGGGCTCCTTTGTCCTTGCGGGCTGCAGCTCTTCTGGCAGGTTCAGGATAGAAGTGGTCACTACAAGTTACCTGAAATATAATCCCCCAGATCCCTAATTAGGAAAAGTCCAAATGCTCAGTGCCTTAAAATATGAGTATATACCCTTATATCTGGGATTGGTCTGTCCTGTTTTCGATAATGTGAGAAATTCTATTATAAATATTATAATATTTATAAATATTTATATATAAATATACATAAATATATATAAATATATATATAATATTTATAAATATATTATAAAATATTTGCAGCTGAGAAATGCAGATGCAGAGTTTTAGCCATACTCACTTTAAGAAGGCGTGTTTGTAGTTAGGATACAGATTCAAGCACCAGTTGTTTGAGACCTCCCCTGCCAGTACAGGGTATTGCTAGGCTGAGAACTTCTCTTACCTGGTAAACACAGAGGCATTTAGTAAAATAACACATATTTTAGTGCAGGCATCTTTCATATGGAGCATTGTAGAACGTTCATGAGGGTAAATGGAGCAGAAAAGAACCCGGTTCCACAGGCTGAGCCACATCCACAACGGCAGAGTGCTTGGTTCAGCAAGCTTCTTCTCAGACCTTTAGCTGAAACTAAAATGTAATTAAAAGAAGAAAGAGTTCATTCTCTCATCCTTCTCCAACTGGATTATTCTAAAACATTTTCCTCCAGTCTGCTGGACAAAATGCCTGACCTTCTGTGACGTTTTTCATACTCACATGCATAACCACAGTGGAAAGCAAAAATATATGTCCTACATTCAGTCATCCCTGCACTAGCTGCTCATCAAATAAATTTGACTTATACTGATCTTTTTACTGAAGACCTTGCATAGCTTTTTAAAAGTACCTAAGGTTTTTTTTTTCTGTTCCTTGTAATCTAGTACTGTATGAGACTAATGTTTATGGTGACAGAAACTTCTATTTCTGTTGTATATCTTCAGAAGATATTTTTTGCTGTCCTTCAGAAATACAGGAATTGCCTCTACATGGTTACACTTGGCATCAGCTTACTCTAGGTTTTGGGGAATTTACAAGACCCATGGGAGAGCTTCATCCTGATAAAAATTTCAGTCTTACCCCTAACAGTTTACTGAGCTAAAGATCAGGTGTATGGTACTGAAAAAATTCTGATATATTTCTTTCTATAGTTGATACAATTCTCATTATTTTTCTTTGAGTCAAGTGTGGGGGGTTCTTCCCTTATTGCTAATGCAATTGCTTTGTAAGTTTATAAAAGTATTTTCTTCCTGTGGCTTAAAGGGTCAGCTGTGTCTTGGGGTTGAAATGTAGTTTTGACGTAGCTTTCATGTGTACTGCCAAATGTCAAGGATTACTAAAACCTTGTTTTGTCACAGGCATGGAGTGAGGTGCATTTTTTTAAACAAGAGACAGATCCTAAGAACAGTTCATTTTCTGGAAAAATGTTAAAGGGTTGCTGACCTTTTGAAATTAAGTGTAACTGAACTCCAGTGTTTATTGATCTGCACAAAAAAACCCCTCCCAAATACCACAAATTGCTTTGTGAAGTACTTCTGCCTTCTGGCATGAACACTAGAAAGTGTTTTGATTATGCATTTAAAAATGGGAAGTGTGTGAATATACATTTATATGGATTCTGTGGGTTATGATGAACTGTCAGAGTGCTAATGCCAGGCTGCAAACTTCAGTTTGATTGCAGGGTCAGCCCTTGCCTTCCTCCTCCCTGTTTATCTCCAGTGTGGACGGTAATTTGAAGACACTGAAGGGCTGCCAGTAGGAGGCAGTCAAATTCAGAGTTATTTCCCTGTATGTACAATGGTGAGCAAGATGAAGCAGGTGGTGTATCTTCTACATTAGTGCATTACATGACTGAGCCCTCAGAGATGTCTGACTCAAAGAAAATGAGTAACACCTCTATTTATGGTACAGTGAAAAGGTGTTAGGAGGTTGAATTTGGACTGTTTTTCTTCTTAAATAATATTCAAGGTTTAGGGATTCATATTAAAGTCCAATATCTCTAGGCAGTTCACAATGACCTGTAAAAGGAGTTTCTTAGGTTTTTTAAAGGTACTCTGAGAGGAAGAGCCACAGACCCCAGAGTGAACCCTTGTAAAGTTGTTGGCCTCATGACTTTTTTAAGCTGTGTTCCTGATCCAAGTAATTGGCAGCACTTTTTCCTGTATGTTTTCTTGAACATATCTTGAAGAGGTGTTTACTTTCTGCCAGCCTTCTGTGGAAAAGCCACTTTATTGCAAGCTGCCAGAGGTCTTAAAACGAGTGACTGCCCTTCTCAGTTGTGCTTACAGCTGTGCCATGTGACTTCTCCAAACAAGAGTGGATCACAGCTTATGGGTCCACAGCAGAGGAGGTAGGCAGTGTATTTCATGCTAACACAAAATATTCTTGGGTAGCACTGAAGAGTTGCACACCCAAGCAGTCTCTGGGCATTTCTCTGTGTGGAGTCATTCCCTGCTGTGCTGTGTTTGCAGCACTCCTCAAAGGCTTTGTGTGATATGCAAGAACAGGGCATGTACTGCATGAGCGGTTGTAACTTATGCCCAGTCAGTTCTTGAAGGAGTTTTCTTAGTGTCAGCACAATTTTATTGTGACTTTGAAGTTGCCTGTGATGGAATGCAATCGCTATCTTAAATATTTATGGAAACCTTCAAATGGGTCTGAGCTTCAATAATAACGTTGTAAGATGGCCTCAACAGAAAAAGCAGTACAGACCTTCTCTCCTTTTCCCTTATCTAATTTTTTTTTCATAGCTACATGATTTTATTTAGAAGCCTTTAGTAACACTAGTATTGGAAACACTTTCAGTTGAGATCACTTGGGGTTTTGGTGATAATTTCCAGCACTGGAACTTCAGCAGGCTACTGGAGTGCAGCTCGGCAGATAGATGGCCCTTTCCTTAGCTCTACACCACATAACCTCAGACAGCTTCAGGCTTGCATAGAGATCTTAATCAATTTATTTTGTAAATTAAAATCATACACCTGTGTTGCAGCCATTTTAGAATAGACTATTTCAGTTGCAAGGTACCTACAACAATCTAGTCCAACTGCCTGAGCAATTCAGGGCTGGCCAAGTTAAAGCACCTTATTAAGGGCATTTTCCAAATGCTTCTTAAATGCTGACAGGCTTGGGATATCAGCCACCTCTCTAGGAAGCCTGTTACGGTGTTTGGCCACCCTCTCAGTAAAGAAATGCTTGCCAATGTCCAGTCTAAATCTCTCCTGGCACCGCTTTGAACCATTCCCACATTTCCTATCACTGGATACCAAGGAGAAGAGCTCAGCACCTCTCTCTCCCTTTCCCCTCCTCAGGAAGCTGTGGAGAGCAGAGAGGTCACCCCTCAGCCTCCTTTGCTCCAAACAAGACAAGCCCAAAGCCCTCAGCTGCTCCTCACGGGACATTCCTTCTGGTCCTGTCACTGGCTTTGCTGCTGTCCTCTGCATGCATTCAAGGACCTTCACATCCTCCTTAAATTGTGGGCCCAGAACTGCCCAAGTATTCAAGGTGAGGCTGCACCAACTCTGAATTCAGCAGGACAATCACCTTTTCTGA
>VZRO01001783.1:544001-625405 GCA_013397915.1 Daphoenositta chrysoptera | reverse complement strand
GTCAGTACAGCCCTCTGAGCTCTGCCCTTCAGCCAGTTCTTCACCCAGTGCACCCTGAACCCGCTCATCCCACAGCTGGACAGCTTCTCCAGAAAGATGCTGTGAGGGGCAGTTATCAAAAGCCTCCCCAGAACCCAGAAAATCTGCATCCACCATCTTCCCTTCATCCACTGGGCAGGGGACCTTATCACAGGAGGGTGTCAGATGAGTTAAACGAGACTTTCCTTTGTGAACCTGTGTTAACTGTGCCTGATGTTTGCATTATTCTTCAACTGCCTTTAATAGCACCCAGTAGAATTTGGTATTCCATAATGTTTGCAGGTACTGAGGGTAGACAAAAAAGTCTGTAGTTCACTGGATCTTTCATCACATCCATCTTTGTAGGGCATGTGGAATAACATTGGCCAGCTTCAGTCAGCAGGGACCTCCCCAGACTCCCAAGACCTTTGGTACCTGATTGAGAGGGGTCCTGCCATAACTTCACCAGCTCCTCAGTACTCTGGGATGAATTCCATCAGGCCCCATGGACCTGACAACATTCAGCTGATGCAGCTGGTCCCTTGCAGTTTCAGCCTCCACAAATGGAAAATCTCTATTCCCACACTCATGGTCCTCCTGCTCAGCGAGCCAGGCAGCCCAAGGTTTATCTAAACTTTCCAAATGTGTGTCTTTGTAATTGCAGTAGAATATTCTAACCATATTCTTGCTAAAAAGCAAAATATTCATACATCCATGTATCTATATCTATTTCTTTTTTAAAAGTATCTTGAGTGTGTGGAATCTTTTACACATGAAAATCAGGATCATACAAAGACTTGTGTGGTGTTACAGAACATTCCCCCACCATCTGCTTAATAGAATTGAATTACAGAATCTTATCTTGTAATTTGGAGAGGGAAAAATCATTAGATACAACTAGACCAGTCTCCTACTCTTATCTTATGAAAAGTTTAAAAATGCATTATTTTCAGATAAATAGGATCATTCCTGTGAGTAATAAGCTAGAAAGGTGGGCTGGAGGCTATACTTCATCTGCAGTAATCTCAGTGACTAATACAGAAAATGATGGATAGTAATGAAAATACCTGCTTTGAGTTGTCTTTAAAATTGAACCAGATAAACAACCTGTCATCAATTTCCAGTCATTACTCTTTTCTAAGAAAGAAATTTTAGAATTGCATTATGGCTACAGCCTTGGACTCTGTGCTGAGCATCATTTAATAAAAACTAGGTAAATTGAGCAAAAGTGGTATCATTAGCTAAAGTTACTGCAAGAAGAAGAGCTAAGGGCTACTGCAGACTTGAAATATGGAATCTGTCTTCAATGAGAGATTTGTTTTCCTGTTTGTTTGAATTAATACTAAAATATGGAAGACTGAAAACTTCTTAAACAGTATTTCCTTTCATGTACATGTCAAAATCTGTCCAAAATAGTAGGATCCAAGTCTCATTTTAATCAACTGTATTTCCTTGATTGTTATAAGTCATACTTGTTTTGTCCTTAGCTATCATGTGATTCTTGAAGTCACCTTTTTTTAGTAATTTTTTGCTTTGGTATTTTGCAGTGCCTGGTAGCTGTTATGCCTCATTTTCGATGGGGAAGATTTATGAGTAAGTTGAGGAGAGACAGGTCCTTAGGAAAACAATATATGCTTAAAACCAATGTTAGAAAAGTTCATTTCCTCTTGGAAGTGGAATTTAGGTGGGTTTTTTGTTTGTTTGTTTGTTTGTTGTTTTTTTTTTAAATTACTGATGTGCCAGCACTTACTCCATGATTGAGAAAATCAGTGAATGCTTAACTGACCAATGTGAGCAGGTTTCATGCTTAAAGATTAGCATGGATGAACCATAAATGCCATTTACTTGATTTTCACATGTGTTTTTTTTCTTGGACAGTCAAGCGATCCAGTGATTAGCAAAGAAATGCCCTTTGAGATTTGAGCAGCCCTGCCCTTTGAGCACTTTTCAATACACATGTGGATAACCTTTCTCCACAGATCCATTTGCTCAGAAGAGCTATCAGGATAACCTTTTCTTCCACAGATCTGTCTGCTCAGGAGACCTATCAGCATAACCTTTTCTTCCTTGCCAAGAGTGAGTTTGATGTCTGTTTAACTCAGGGAGACCTGCTTTTCCCTGCACCAATAGTGTTACCCAGGGAGGCTGGTTAAAGTGTTAAACCTTCCAAGGCAGCAGGCAGAGCTCACAGTGAGGGGATGAGCCACAAAACGGGATTCAGGTGACATGTATGGTATTTCTGATTCTCCTATGTGACCTTAAGCGAGTTGTTTCTTCTTTTGCACTTTAATTTTCTCTGAGCTGCAGGCAGATTGGTTCTTGTTCAGAGACACTTAGCACCACGGGTCCAGCTTTATTCTTCCTCTCATCCTTTATGCAAAGTCTCTACATGGGCCTTGGGAAGCTCATATAATTCATTGGATGAGCTAACCTGCAGCTCCTGAGCTGTTTCTGTCAAGCCAGGGCAGCTCTATCTGGTTAAACACTGTATGCCTGCAGGGTTTCAGGTTTGATCCAAACCCCTATGGGTCTCTTTTCACTAATTCCAGTGAGCTTTGGAGCAGGAATTTAATGCTTCGTGGGATGTTTGCAGCGTGGGAAGCATACACTCATTCCTGGTGTTTCAGCACAGTTTTAAGCTCCTGACTAATTCCTATTTACAGGTTTTGCATTCTAATGATTTATAAATTTGTAAAATGAAAGTAGAATTATTTAGGTTTCCTGGGGAATGTAGTTCAAGGCACACCTGGTCTAATTAGAGGTTTAATTTCTCTCCTGAGTTAAAGTCTAAATCCTTTTAAGTCTCCAGAGAGACAGAGAATAAAAATGGTTGTGAAGTATTGAGCAGAGCCAATTAAAGAAAGAAAAGGGTATTGTTGTATGACTATAAAACCTGCAAAGCACTGCAACAGATACAGAATAAGATGGCTCACAAGTTTTTTATAAATCTATCTCCACAGCAGGCTTGTTAGTGCAAAAGAAGAAATTTTGAGGCATGAATCTGTCCAGATGTGGCTGTAGATTATTAATATCTTTTGCATGTGAATGGTTTTCTTTTCCTGCTGCTGCAGGATTGTCCCAGTTTCATGTCTCTCCGAGTGTTCCTACTGCAACTTCTGACTGTGGTTACTGCATTAGTGGTCCCACAGAATTTAGGAACCTCCCTTGCGGCTCAAGGCTCATTTTATGGAAAGCTGGTAGGAACAAGACCAAGTGCAAGTTGGAATTTATATGCTTGACATTTGATTTAGGATAAATTCAGGTCCTTGAATCTTAAATTGTGACCCAGAGAGTTTTGTTTTGATAGTATTTAGACCCTAGAGGTTTCTAATTTATGCAGGGGCATCTTTTCTTGTCTGAAGTTCCCCGAGAGCCTTCACTCTGCACGTGTTAGGGATTATCATTTTCTTGGCAAGTGAAGCACCTCAGGTATTAAATGATGTCTGAACTCTGCAGGCACAGGAATGAAAGTTCTATTCTGCCTCTGGCTTGTGGGCTGCTTGATTCTGCAAATGCTCATGGAATTGGTTTGTGGTAGGAGATGTCCTACAAAATACAGTTTTATATGACTGATTTCTTTTTAATTACACTTAGAGAAGAGGTAATGTTGCTGCTTAATGTGGCATGTAAGCTTTAAAGTTCTGTCTGAAGCATCTGTATTTGTGGTTTAGTGGTTAAGGTATGTAGCTGGGAGAAGGCAGATTTCAGTTCCAGTCTTGATTTTCTGGTTGCGTTTTAGTGAGTGTTGAATCCAAAGTACAGGTTTGTCTGAAAAATCAACTTGAAAGAAAGAAACCACTCAGCTGTAAGAATAAAAAAGGGACTGAATAATGGTTAAAATGCAGTTGAAAAACAATTCTACAGTTCTAACTTCTGGACTGAAGAACAGAAAGCTGTAAGAAACATTGTAGTCAGTTTCTGTTGTATATTTGAATTAGGCCCTTAGCCAATAGCACTTACGAGTTTTCTGAGTCTTTCAGAGTTGAACTAAAAATGCTATCAACAGAACAGTGTTCAAACAGAGAAGCATAAAAATGTGTGCAGGGAGGATAATTCATTAAGTCTGTTCTAAATAAACATCTTTTCCCAGGTCAAGAAAGTGGACAATCATCAGCTCATGATCCGTGTCTGGATAAAATTTTTCAAGGCAAATATATACTTAAAATGGAGAGAGAAACACATAAATATCTGCAGCTGTTGCTGCGCTGTCTTCTTCAGAGTACTTGGCTTTTGTGGGCAGTGTGCATTTTCTCAGGTGAAAATTACAGATGTCTTTAGTACATCTTTGTTAAAAAGGCAGATAGATGATGATTTCTTTCCCACAGGTTATTTTGCTCTTAATTTATATTGATTCGTTTCTTAAGAATACTTGTGCTCTCACTGTAAGTGCTTAAATTTTGAGAGGGGAGGATAGCGAGTTAGGAGCTCATAGAAGGACCTGTATGCACACACAGCTGGCCCTATAAATGGATTTTCTGCCGACTGTTTACAAAAAGCTCATTAGTTACTTGTGACATTTTGGTGTGATGCTTCCTCAAAAGGATGAAAAATTAGACCTTGTCTCCTGAAACACATAGGAAAGTGCTAAATGTGACAGTAATTGCCTTGTCAAATAGTTAAGAAGAACGAGACATCAGGTGAACAGCTTTTCATTGTTTTATCTATATCATTGTATTATTGTGTACACTTAATGCCTTTCTGTCTTGAGTAATTTTATTTTGATGATTTGGACTTGCAACTCATTTGTTTCTTTTGAGAATTTGGCCTTTCTAGTTCTGACTCCATCCAGCATATTTTGAACCATGTCTAAAGAAAAATAGTAAAACCTCACTGCTTTATTTCACTTCAGTTTTTGAATTACTTCCATTATTTTTTTCTTCCTGATTTTTATTATTATTATTTTTATTGAAAGAAAGTGCAATGGTGCCAGCAACCCAGGGTTTGGCAGGGGGCACTGCCTGGGGGCAGTAAGTTGGTGATTCCTTTTGTTTTCTCCCTCTGAAGTTATTTAGATCTGCTGTTTGCACGGGCACAGCAGAGTTTTAGATTAACAGCAAATTTTTTGAGTGGCCTGTCTTGAGTCTCCTAAACTCCATCGATCTTTCCCATTGACCACCATATAAGCCAGACATAGGAAGACCTGAGGGTAAAAATCATTGTGAGAATCTACCTTTTAAAATATCCTGTGATACTGGTACATAGCCAGTACACACAAATATTGCCTCTCAGACTGCCTGCTGCTGACATTGCCAGATACTTCAAAGCTCTCCATGCTGAATGGATTTGGATGTGCTTTCATCCTTAAAGGTTTTTCTCTGGTTGTATTTCTTCACTTGGTTTTTGTTTTTATTGTTGCCCACTGCTCTCTCCTATCCCCCTTTTCAATGTCTTGGGGATCTGTGTTATTCCTGTTGTGGGAAAACTGGTCCCTAGCCGAGGTTAATCATAATGAATGATTATCTGCTGATTTTTCAAATCTGAATATGGAATAAGCATTGGTGCAAGTTTTCTCTTTTCCAGCAGCTACCTTCTTCTTCAATAGAAGAATAAATTTCTTCTGTTATCACTCTCTTTATAGATCACCATTAACTTAGACCCTTAAGTAGGGTAAACTAAATCTGTTTTGTCAGTGGATTAGGAACTGACATTTTGTTTGTATCTGTTTATGCTGAATATGTAGATATATATGGGACAAACTTTTTTGGGGGGTACAAAGTTTTTGCAGGGCCTGTTGCAATAGGAGACGGGGTAATGGTTTTAAACTAAAAGAGGGTTGATTTAGATTAGATATAAAGAAATTTTTTGTGGTGAGTAGGGTGGTGAAACACTGGAACAGGTTGCCCAGAGAGGTGGTAGATGCCTCATCCATGCCTGGAAACATTCAAAGTCAAGTTACATGGGGTTCTGAGCAATCTGATCTAGTTGAAGACACTCTTGCTCACTGCAGGGGTGTTGAAATAAATGGCCCTTAATAGTCCTTCCAACCCAATCTATTCTATAATTTTATTATATATATAGAAAAGGTGTCTCTTGAACACTGTTAAAAACCAGTTTGACTGACTTTTGCGGGCCAGGACCGAGTGTCTGATGTGAGGTTCCCTGGTGATTCAGGATAAGGCCAGAAGATTTAAGCACAACGGGTGGGACCTCTCGTGTGCAAGATCTGGAGACGATCACTAGATGGCAACGTTACACAGCCGAAAGGGCCGTCTTGTCCTCTGTAGCAAGGTTTTTATTTATTTCTTATAATCAGTAGATGAAACAGTCTTTTTCGTTCAGATTGTATAGCCAGGGTAAAGAGTTTCATGAGCCTGTAGGATGAAATAAGTTATCACTGCAGATTACACAGCCATCTCAGAAAATAAATAACTATTTAGGGAGCTCTTGTTAATCGTTCTCAGGTTGTCTAAGGACATATGCTGCTATGCTTACTGTTCCTTAGCGTAGTGGCTTCAATTTTGGATAAAGATCCTTAAAGCATAAAAGCCCAAACTGAAGGATTGTTACTGCTTTGTTTCTTCATGAAAATATGCTTTTGAAGTTGTAATGACCTCTGTCAGCCCTAAGCTTAGGCTGAGATATTGACCTTTTGCACTACTGCAGTTTTGCCCTTTCTGTGGTTGATGGATGATTTTTCACGTGACTGTTTTAGAGCCGCAAGAAAGTGTGGTCTAGGTTCTGTACAGGTAAACAAATAAAGCATGAGCAGCATGCACCTCAGGCTGATACTCAAACTCTGACCTGATAATGTGATACAACGTATGTGCCAGAATTAGTAAATGTTGTCTTACAGCACAGGTCTTGTGCTGAGAGCAGGCAAAGCAAAGGGTTTCCTGGACGTTGTGAGATGGGGAGGTGAGAAGCCAGGCATGCACTGACATCTCTTTGTTGTGAAGTTCTGGGTGCTTTTGGTCAGGGGTACTGGTGCACATCATAGGCTGTACAAAAAAGGCCAAAAGTCTGTCCCTAAAATTTCTTCAGCTCCTACCAAGGCAGTTTCCAGAGATGGAGATATAGAATATCTTTAGAGTGCATAGATATACTCTTAGAGAGGTAGAGTTCAGAAATCACTAGTGAAGTTAGGAAATACTATTTCTTAATTAAAACAGATCTAAATGATGTTCATCACTTGTGGGTTAAAGAAATAGGTTCCTTTAAATATAATATGAAGATTGAAAGTTAACCAGAATAACAAACTTCACTTATGGCAGAAGAGAAAAAATTTTCTGCTGATACAGTAGCAGATGAACATTATAAAACAGTAGCTTTCTTGAGGACAGAGACTCCAGATTCACCATTTCACACAAGAATTTCTTTTGCATATTGGAGTTTGTAGACTGGGGAAAGACTACATATATATATTTCAGTGTGTATGTAGCCATAGCATCCTAGTATCAAAAGTAAGCATAGGATGTTTCTGTTAAGGTATTCACACTGAAGATGGGGAAAGTTAAGAATTAATGCTCTGGAGAAGTTAATCTCTGATCCTGAGATATCTCTATATCTTATCTCTCTCTCTCTCTCTCTCTCTCTCTATATATATATAATCTATATCTGATAGTTCTGGTCACACTGTATTCAAGGAAAATAAACTTGGAGTAGGACAGGTGTTAGCACCGCACCAGGTCTATTGAGCCATAATGTACAAAAAGAGACTTCAACAATTTTTCTCATTTGACCAGCAAAATGAAGGTTGAGAGGCTGTTTAAGGGTGACAATGACAAGGGAAGAAGAGGAGGGAAAAGCTAAAGAATCATGGTAGCAAAAGAGCAAGTGGATGTACATTAGATATCCTTTCTAGATGGAAAATACTCCTTGCCATCAGAACAGAAATGTTCTGTTTCTGACAGACGCAGTGTGGGCAAGATAAACCTAACTGATGCTTTTCTTAAATGAATTATGTGGCTTGGTTGACTGTGGGAGGACTTATCTCCTCAGCACTTTTCATTCCTTGAACACACATACAAGTAAAATATTTGATGCCCCTAGTGAATAATCATGCAACAGTGGATTCTAAGCCACCTGTTTTGGGAAGGGCTGTGTGCTGAATAGTTCAAGGATGTGCTTGAGACACCCACTGTTTTCAGGACTACTGTGGGAATATTTACTTGTAGCAGTAGTCTGAGTCTTGATATGGGGATTTCAAAAGCTGAACTGCTCCTCTGCTGGTATTGGAATGGACTTAATTTTTCCTCTTATCTCTGCCAAGTGGAAGATCTTTTGTCAGCAATAGAAGCCTTCTTTTTTGGTTTTTTTTTTTTTTGGCATTAAGATGAAAAGGGCAAGATTTTAAATCTCCATTCACTTTTGTTCTGTTTCCTTGCTGCTCCCATGGTCTGGGGAAGACAGAAACTGATCTGAAATGTATAGGAGGGAATGTGGAACACTGAGATGTTTTGTCTCCCCCAGGTCTTCAGTTGAGTTGCTGTGTGTTTTCTCACCTTTACACCTGCAATGACAATGTTTGGTCTTGTCCACTTCACAGTCTGTGTAGCACAAGACGATAATCACAGAATCACAGAATTGGTGGGGTTGGAAGGGGTCTGTCAAATGGCTGCTGTGGTGTTACCTTTCCAATGCTCTGATCCTGACCACCACAGCAAGGAGAGATTCCAAGGAGATCAGCCAGCTGATCTGTCCCTCCTTGTCCCATCGGGGTGAAGGGTGGAAGGAGAAGGGGACACATGTTAATATATTCACATATTTTTAATATAACTAACATAGGCACTGGAAATTCCAGGCATGTTGAAACATGAACTGAGCTTCTTTGTTCCTTCCTTCCTTTCACAGGAATATGTGCAAAGCAGGCAATTTTGCAAAGACATCCACAAGGAGGAGCCCGGTGCTTGCCAAGGACAGATCTATCCCCGTCCTGTTTTTCGCTGCCGCATCCACTGAGGGTAGCCTTGTCTTGAAGCATAATTACTTCTGAGGCAGAATTTTATCAGCGTAGTCTTTGGGGAGTGGTAGCATGTAAACACTTATTAAAATGTTATTTTGGGGTCATAATTCTGTCATGAGCCAAACTTGACAGATGCAGATAGAAGAAGGGGTTATCTCTCCACAGGGACCATTTGTGCTTCCTTCTGATGATTTATATCAAATGGTGCATTTCTCTTCAGTCTGTGGGATCATACAAGGATAGAGAACATTTTCATATTTAGAGCGAGAAAGCACATAGCCTTTTACACTGGGAAGGATGTGGACAGTATTGATTTTTATAAGTAAAATTTTCCTTCTGGTTGCTTCAGAAACAAGAGTAATGGGCATTAATTGACAGGGATATCAGGTCTGTTTCTTTTCTTTTTTATCCCTTCCTTCCTGGAAACTGCCACTCAGCTTCTTTTAAATTAAGGTATTAATTAAGAGGGGCAAAAGAAATGTGTTTTCAGCTCTGTGATCTTCCATAGGCTTGCTGTGTGACTGGATGGATTTCTTCATCTCTGTATCTTTGTTTTCTTTGGGGAGAATCATAGAATGGTTTGGGTTGGAAGGGACCTTAAAGATCATCTATTTCCAACCCTCCTGCCATGGGCATCAACACCTTCTGCTAAACCAGGTTGCTTAAAGCCCCATCCAACCTGGCCATGAACACTTCCAGGGATGGGGCATCCACTCCCCTGGGCAATGAGTTGCAGTGCCTCACCACCCTCACAGTAGAGAGTTTTTTCACCTCTTTCACTTTAAAGCCATTCTGCCTTGTCCTATCACTACATGCCCTTTTAAAATGTCCATCATCAGTTTTCTTGTAGGGTCCCTTTAGGAACTGGAAGATGCTATAAGGTCTTCCCAGAGCCTTCTCTTCTCCAAGGTGAACAGCCTCAACTCTCTCAGCTTGTCTTCAGGAGCGGTGTTCCAGCCCTCTGATCATCTCCATGGCCTTTGGACTCACTCCAGCAGGTCCAGTCCTTCTTACATTCTGGGCCCCAGAACTGGATGCAGCTCTGCGGGTGGGGTGTCACCAGAGTGGAGTAGAAGGGCAGAACCACCCCCTGGACCTGCTGTCCACGCTGCTTTGGATGCAGCCCAGGATTCCATTGGCTTTTTGGGCTGAAAGTGCACACTGCTGGCTCATATCAAGCTTCTTGTCCAACAGCATCCCTGAGTCCTTCTCCTCAGGGCTGCATTCAGTCCATTCTCCACCCAGCCTGTATTTGTGCTTGGGATTGTCTTGACCCAGGTGCAGGACCTTGAACTTGCTCTTATTGAACTTCATGAAGTTTTCACAGGTCCACTTCTCAAGCCTGTCAAGGTCTCTCTGGAAGGAGCACAGCTCCCATTGCTTTCTGTTGTGAAGATTACTTCTTTCTGTGGTAAGGTCTCAGATACTGTTGCACATGAGAGGGTATGGTTACATAGGGGCTGTCTAAGAGAATGTCCCAGGATGTTTTAACCTTTTTTTCAATTTTCTAGTAGGAAGTGATTCCGCTTAGATTATAGCCACAAACCTACTGGTGAAGGCATATGGGGCTTTGGGGCTCTCTGCCACTGACTGATGGATGCAGCCCCCTTGCTAGTGAGGGCAATATTGTGTCATGCTGTCTTATTGTCTTGTGCAGTGTGTGCTTCCCTGGGCAGTCATGCATGGGAAAGTGGCAGGATTACAGACATCTAACTCCGTGCCTTCTCCTCTCCAGTTCATCTGTTCTTGTCACATGGCTGGCAAAATTTCCCAGACTTCAACAGGACTAGGAACAGGCATTTAGAGCATGTTAAAATGCTTTAAAAATTTTTTTTTAGAATCAATTGCATTTGAAATGTGAGTAGGAATTTAAGTGCAACCTTCTAAAATCACCTACCATTACCTTTGCTAGCTGAATGCACAAATACACTTCAAAAGCAGGATACCAATATGTTCTTAAATTCGTACTTTTATCTTGCTGTTGCACATTGCTGAATCAAATGCCCCAAGGTAGTTGACTTCACTTAGAAGCCTAATTCTCATCTCACCACACAGAATTTTTATTCTGGGGCAGCCCCAGTACCCACACTTGGATTTTGCCTCTGTAGTTTTTCCAGCAGTGTGCCTACCCTGCTAACAGTGGTGCTTCTCCTAGTTTAGAGGGATGGCTGAATGAGCTCCAGGAAATCATAACATTCAGAGGACCTGCTGATACCTGTTGTCATTTCTGGACACAGGTATCTGCCTCTGAGGGAAGGGTATGCAACTGTTCTCTGTTAGTGTGTGCAAACAGCACCTAACACTTTCATTTGTACTTACTGAAAACTGTTCTGTTCCTCGGTGCTCATTAGCAGTGAAATTGATAACATCATCTGACTGTCCCAGCATGATCTGGGTCTTCAGTGATTGATTAAATGCAGAGGCAAATTTGAGACATTAAATTAGTTGCAGAAGTGGTTACTTGCAAGTGGACTGTGGAAAGTAGTACTGATTGCTATTGCACAGTGAGCCACAGGGGTCTTTGTCCTTTACCTCTGTGGAGGCTTAAATGTATTGTGACATTTTGTTTCCTCCATGGCTCTGTAATGAAGAGGGATTAGGCTGTGGTCATGGAAAGGAGCAGCGTGAGGGTACGTGTCAAGAGGTTTTTGTTGTGGCTTGGCTGTTTCAGTTGGACTCCCTGCTCATGTGGAGGTAAGCATCTTTGCCTCTGCTCTCCATCTACAGAATTAAGCTAATGTGACTCTGCAGCTGCCTGGGGACATCAAGAGGCTCGATGTTAAAAGCTGATAATGACCACCAGCAAGTGAGCCTCTGCAGGGGGATTATACTAAACAGATTTTTCAGCTTAGTAAAAAAAACTACACCCTTTCTGTTCTTCAAGAGAGGTGGGACTTGGGAGCTGGTGGCTCAGGGTTAGAAAGACTTTTGAGTGTCTAAGAAATGAAGAGCTGGCTTGGAAGGCTCTCCACCTTTGCACAGTCAGAAGTGAAGAGTGCTTGGAAGCCTAGGAATAGAGTGCAGGCACATCTGTAATGCTTTGAGAGGAAGGAATGTGACTGATTTTTGCATCAAAAATTTACAGAACTGGCTGGCCTGGGATTTCTCTGAGTGAGAGAGTAGCCTACTTTGTGTTTCTTGAATTCAGGGAAAGGACAATTCTGTTTCCTCTTAGCATAACCTCACTAAAGGGTACAAAATCTAATAGTCTCTCAAGTTGATTGACTTGCTGAAACAGGTCTCCAAGCCTCAACCACTTGCAACCTTTGCTGTCACAAAAGCCATGCTGGTGTTTGTTAAGTGCATCTTGGATCCTCGTTCTGACAGTGCTGTATAAAACCAGAGACTGTTCCTGTGCAGAAGCTGAGGGAAGGGTTGACATCAATAATTGAAGCATTTAAAATTAACCACTAAGATTAAACGTTGCATTAGGGATTCAGAGATCCCGGTCTAGTAACTAAACGAAACAGAAAAGAAATTGTCCAGAAACCACTCTAGCTCTTTTAAGGGTAAATAAAGGACTTCTGTTGTGGAGTTTTTCACTGGTGTCAGTTTTTGCTGGGGCACTGTTACCTGGGGAGGGAAAGGACCCCCCCCATCCTCCTCTGTGGTGTGCAACCAGCTGAGCAGTGATGCTAAGCATAGGGTTTGTGCCATGCTTTAATACCTGGAAGCCTATTGTGGCAATGAAATTAACTTCCCTCTTCACTGTCCCTTCCCCGGTCTCTCACCAGTGCTGGTGTTACTTTCAAGGCTTGATTCTGCTTTGCTGTAGCATCTGCAGCACCTGTCAGCCATGTGCAGAGAATGCAGGGGACCAGCTCCTCTGAATCTGAGGCTTTTTGAGCAATTTGAAGTGCTTGTGCTCTTTGCAAGTACAATTCACTTTGTTTCCCTCTGGAAAAACTCAACAGGGCAAGATAGCGTCTTGTAGTGTTCTTCTCATGTTTCCTTAGCGACGTCCCTGCCATCTTGTCCACATGAATAACAAAGCCAGATCTGCAGTTTTGTCTTGAGAGGTAATAAAAATGAACTCCAGCTGCCTTTGTTCTGGTGTATATAAATTGTTAGCCCTACCGTATGCTCCAAACTCAGAATTTGTTTTCTGGCTATTGGTGGTGCTGATGTACGGGGGAAATGCTGTAGTCTGCATTTTGCAAGAAATGTTGACAGTGTGAAGCAGAAACTAATACAAATATGGCTATTAAAGTATATAATAAATTAGGCAATGCTGACATGGATGTGATAAGATACAAATAGGTAACATCGAGTTGTTGTGCTTACTAGGGCACTTTCTCCAGAGGCATAATCAAGTAGTGATTCTTACGTTTTTTCACTTGTCTTCCCTCCCTCCTGCATATTTTTCTGTCTTTTCTCCAACTTAATTTTTTTTGCATGCATCTTCCTGACATGTCAGCCTTGAAGTTTAAAGACCAGCTTTTTTCGGGGGGATTATTTCTTTAGAGAGAAGGACTAACAGTAGAAATTGGACATAACTTATTGTTTTCTGAGGCAAATGGCAGAGACCCCAAATAATCTTACTGACTAACACATGCCAAGGACATACTGCTCAAAGTCCCATCTCCAGTTTTTGACAGTACGGGCTACTTCTGCAGACACTTCTCCCTTGGGGGGCATTTGACATGAAGCATGTTAGTGGGATGTGAGATTTTGGCAACTGAAGTACACTTGGGACTCTCCCAAACCTTGGGAGAGGTTTGTTTGAAACCTCTGTGTTTATTTTGAAGGAATTTTTGAAGATGTTCCGGAGTTCATAAGACTCCTATCATTTATTGCTTGGTGTGAGCATTAGGATTTTCGTGTAGTGAAGGTCACCCATCTCTGACTTTGCCTTTGGTACCTAATTGTAAGTGACACCCCCTTTCCCCAGCTCGCTTTTAAATTAAAAAAGAAAGGTTACAATTTGGAGCCTGACAATTTTTTTTAAATGAAGAGAAGTCATGTCTTTTCTCTAAGGAAACACCCGGAAAATTAACATTTTATGGTGTGCCAAATGAGTTCCTTTGAAACTGCAAGGTGAGAAAGGTTGTTAAGTCAGACACTCACAGAAGATCTCTTCAGCTCAGTGAAATACCTGCATGGCCAGCAACGACCTATTCCCTCTACAAGTAGCTCTGAAGACAAGATCAACATTTTGCTTGTATTGATCACTTCTCCCCACTCACAAGACTTATTCAGGACTGATTTTAAAACTCTGAATACCAGCAGTAAAGTAAAGCCTTGGAATGTTTGAATGAACTACTAAAAGAAAGATTCAGCACTGCATGTGAAGGCTCTGTGGCCGAATTTAGCCCTGATGTTACTATTCTGGAATTTTGTTCCCAGTTAGGATGATCTGGTGTATGTCTGCAATATCTGTGTATGATTTTTTTTGCATGTAGTCTTTTCTAAATTGGAGATACACATTCACTAAATGTTTACACCAGCTCAGCTGTAGGGAAGGTTTGGGACCAGGCAATAATTTAAAACCCTGAATCTTTTATGTTGATAAAATCCATCCAGGAGGTCAGCAGTTCTTATGTTTGTTATGCATGGCTGTTACCCAGGAACCACACGCAGGAAATAAATAAAAAAGAGGTAACTTTTTCAGTTGTGTCAAGCTCCCTGAACATCCTTCTGACTAATTACAATTAATATGTAAGAAAAACACATGCTACTTTTAGGAGTTTTTGTATTCTAAGAAGGGAGATGGAAGAGAAGCTGCAGCAAGATGCTAAAACGTTTTCTACTGTGATACCATCACCTCAGTCACTGTTTGTCTGATTAATGATTTAAATATGTAAACAAAATAGAACATTCTTGACAAGAACTATAGTTTTTATCAAACAGATCAGTAGGCAAAGCAGCTGCCTAGGACCAAAGTTCAATTAAAGACTTTGTATGAGGATTTGCCACACTCTGGTCTTCAAGTGCTGTTATAATTTCACATATTTTAGAAGACAAGATGCTGTGCTGATTAAGTTTGTTCTGCTTCATTTTTTTACCTGTTAAGAACAACCTTGCATGCTGAGTAAGACAACAGATTGTTCGATAAGCATGCCATCTTTCAGTGCTCTTATACTTCAGCAAGGAATTGGAGCTGCTAAATACTTGGCAGTGATGGGGCCCATCAGCTTCTATGTTGTCTGATTTGGGAGATTTATATTCAGTCATTGGAAATCCCACAGTGATGAAACCTAATATCAAGGTTGTCAGGCTAAATGCATGACTTTTTTTAATATAAAATGTTTCCGATCTGTTAAGCTGGTTCTGGAGTTATAAAGTGACAGAGGACTGCTAATTTTTTTAAAACTTAATTTATTTAAATGCTGAGCTTAGGCATGGAATCAGCTTGATGCTTAAAGTTCACATGTACAAATGGTTATTTTGGCTTCTGAAGGTACCATGCCAGATGGTTTGGCCTGGTAAGGCTCCTAGCCTCATAATAAAGCTGTTGAGTGAAGTGACCTGGCTTTCCACATCTGTGGAGTATCACAGACTTGAGCAAGAGCTGGGTGGGTGTCTTGAGCAGCACAAGCCTGGTGTGGTGATGGGGACAAGGGTGGGGGGCACAGAGCTGTGGGACGGCTGCAAGCAGAGCCCAGACCCTGCTGGGGTGCCTGGTGCTACCTCGCTGTGCAGCAGCAATTCCAGCTTCACATTCCCATCTCTGGCAGTGGGCACTGCAAGGGAGAGCGCAGCCTCCCTGGGGAGATGTTTGAACACCTGTCTGGTTTAGATAGCAGCTTCACCAGAGTATTCTAAATGTCAGCCAAGGCATGTGGTACAGTGTTGCTGGGGAAGAGTGCTTTTTAGGACCTCTCCCTCCAAATTAGGCCTGATACTAATGAAGCATTTGTGGTGCTTGGTTTTTGGAATTAGCCCTGACTCTCAGAAATGCTGGAGAAAGGCCATGAGGTTTGTCACTGTTTAGGGTAGTAACTGGGTTTTCTCAGAGTCCTGGGGGAATGGTATCACTGTAATGAGGGATGTTTCTTAGAGAGCAAACAGCACCTAAATTCACAGCGACATCCCTGAATGGCTTGTTGTTATTTTTGGTCCCAGACACTCTGCAGGATCCTCAGCACTGAATTTTGAACCAGGCCTTCCCGTGGTATACAATGTGCCTGTAGGTGTTAAACTGAAGAGGAATGTATGCATAAATAATTCCTTTTTTTTCATTAAAGACAATCTAGTAATCTAAAATTGCCTTGGGGAGAAAGGTTCTATAGTCATATTATAGAATTTCAGGGGATTCTTCTTATTTTCATTGGAGGGGGAGGGGAAAGCCCTGTAACATTTGCAATGGGACATAAATGTCAGTTTTCCTCTAATGAAGAGTCCTGCACGTTGATTGCTTTCCACTTTTGAAATCATGACAGAACTAAGCCTGAGGAAAAAGAATAGTGTGTTTTGTCCCTATCCTATACTGTCTCACAGACAGCCACAGAGAAATTGGTAGAAAGTGTCTCTTGATCATGAAAGATGGATGGGCTGTTGGCAAGAGCTTAGCTACCAGATTTCAAGTTTAGTATGAATTTTCGCCTCTGGGTTTGAGCTGTTTACAACAGGTTTTAGCTTGAAGTGCAAAATTGTGGTTGTAGGGAAATAATGCATTTTTGCTCCTGAAAAGAAATGTATAAGGAGGTGTGTGAAATAGATGTACTCTTTCATTGCCTAAGCAAGTCAATGGAAAAGTCCAGTTCCTGGATATCCAAACATCAGGACTTTTAGTACAGTCTGAGTGCCAACAAGTTTTTAGGGGAAGCTGTGTTCTGTGGTCTTTTATCTTCAGCAGAAGATTAGAAGCAAGCTCCAAGCCCTGCTACCCTATGCTGGGTATTTTAGTGCAAACTGAAAAGTTAATCTGTTTGAATCTCAATACCTCCCTCTCAACTTTGCTAATTGAGTAGTTTGTATGCATCCTCTAAAAGTGAAAATATATACTTGGTGGAGGGAATTTTTTTTTGTGTTTCTAGATATTTTCATTTTTTAAAAATGTGCTTATCTTGCTTTATTGCCATAGAAAATACCTACAGCACCTGCAATCTGTGCAAAGTGCTTTACTATCTCACCAATAATCTAAACTCCAAATTGATCACTCCCTAGTGTTTGACAGCATTTTACCCTCTGGTTTCTGAATGTTATTTTAGGAATGTTAGAAATGCGGTCAATGATCTTGCTAGTTTAAAGTAAAGTTGCATAAGAAAAAGTCACAACAGAAATAAGTCTTCTCTGCAGTCTGCAAGGAGACTGGTACTCTGATCAGGCTGAAAATTGTATGAGATGTGGCCTTAGTACTTCCACACTACATTAGTGTGAAATCTCGACTTCTTGATTCCACTCTTGTGGTGCTTCAGCTCCATCTGTAAGGGGTAAAGGAGTCCTCCTCAAGATGAATCTAGTGATTCATCCTGTGAAATCCAGTTTTTGCTGCTGATCAGTATTTTACAATCCAGAGAAAGTTTTGAGCTACTTTGAGTGATAACTGTTGTGATGGGGAGGACAGTGGTTTTCACTTCCCATGTGGTTAGTGGTTCATTCATCCTCTGGATTTTGATTGACTTCAGCAAGTAGGCATGTTGGGATTTCAAATCTTCCTATGAATAGGTGAATTTGTTAATGCAGTGTTTCTGGAAATTAATATTCTGTGGGAACATTAATAAACATAGTAAAGAGAGGACGGGAAAGTGACTGTCTCTATGGAAACACATTTCATCCAGAAATCTGTAGCATCTGTGAAGTCTAAACTTTGTAAGAAGAAGCTAAGTCAGCTCCTTTGTAGTGTACTCCCTTCCTTATATTTGCTATCTCTCAATTTTAACAAATCGTGTCACAGTTGTGTGCTTTAGTCCCTACTGTAAGCACTCTGTAAGTTTTCCTGAGTGCCCAAGCCTTGTGTAAATGACCAAGCAGCACATTCTGTCTCCGTGGGGTATATTTTTAGTGTGGTGTTCAGGGAAAGAAGGTGCAATTAGAACTAACCCATTAACTGTAATAGCTCTTTATGTACTGCACTGACAGCAGACCCCTGTGAGGGTCAAGGCATTGCCAATTAGCCTACATCTGTCCAGAAACAAGGTTCTCTTTGATCTCTCTAAGTCTAATCTAATTTGTAAGTATTAGATTAGTAAAAAAAAGAATTTGTAAGTAAAATTGGACAGCGCAGTCTAAAAGAGATAAATGAAAACTCTGCAAAATGGCCCTGAATTTGGTATTGTAATCCTTGAAGGATATGTTTTTGTTTATACTGCATTTTATGCTGTAAAGTGGTTTAAGCCTTGTCAGCCAAGCTGGCATAACTCAAGACCTGTTGGGTACTAACAATTCCTTTTGGGTAATAAAAGAAACGTGTTTGGGAACAGTGTATGTGCTTTGACTTGGGGACAGGCATTTTATAGGGTAATATCAGAGTCTTTTATTCATGTCCATTCTAGTAAGAATGTTGATGGAATAAAATGAAGGCTGCTTTAGATTGAGCTGGAAAAATTGCCATGGTTTCTTGTGAAGATGGTGGGGAAATGCAGCATGCCTTACTCTCGGTCACTTGGCAGTCAGGTGTGTTTTTCCTCTTCCAGAGGAAGCTTTGCATTATCAAAATCATTGGGCATCTAAGGAATATTATTTAAAGATTACTTGCAGAGATAGTTTTCCTTTCCTTCTGTTTTTCTCTGAGCATACAGCCATCTGAAGTGATTGCAGTGTGTCTCTTAGGGATGTTATACTTTTTGGATACATGGAGGGTGAACTGCTCAATAGGGCTCAAAAAGCAGTAAAACAAAGCAAATACATCCAAACCTGTCATCAATAGGGACTTACATAAAAGTAAATTCACTTTTTCTCTTGCAATAGACTGTAGAGCAAGAACTACCCAGAAACACATGAAGAAATAGGTAAAACATTTTTTAAAAAAATCTTTACAGAATAAGTGAAGGCATGCATGGCTGTATTAAGTCACAACCTTTCTGAACTGGTTTCTATTGATGACAACCATACCTCTCTAATCAGACAGAATTTTGAAGCATATAATAAAGAACTGGGTGACATAGTTTGCTTCTAAGACATCAAAAGTACAAGGCACTCCGTATTCCATATTTGCCTACTGTGAAGCTTATACAACATTTCCCTGCAGAATTTGGTTAAACCAGAGGAGTCATCAGATGCGTTTATTCCTACAATCCATCCTAAATGCAGATTGCTCACTTGAAAGTAGTTCTTGCTTTCAAGGTACAAAAGGAAGTACTTTTATGCAACACTTTCCAGTGCATTAGGAAAAAGAATTTTAACTCTGTTTCATCGTATAATTGAATAATAACTTGGTGTTTTTCAGTGGTGCTGCTAAAAAGTACAAATATGAGAGACAATCCTACTCCCAATGATGGAAGCTGAATTTTGTTCCATTTGAGAAGCGAAGTTGCAGTACTACAGCTGTGGTAGAACAAAGAGCAGGTTCAAACAGCCTGGAACCACACAAACCAGAAATGATATGCAAATTATACAGTGCATGAAACAACCTTACAGTATCTTCTTTATATATTCCTGGCAGGCCTATTTTTCATGGTATGGTAATGTCCTAATGGAGTCTTCTCTAAAGCTCTGGCCCTGCAAAAGAAAGAGCTAGGAATGTCTTAAGAGAGAGGGAGAGTAACCCTGCTGAGCTGAAACTTGCTGGTGTCCCATTGCATCAGATCTTGTTGGTGTGTGGTCTTTTTCCTCTCAACAAGCCTCTGTGGGTGTTTTTTTGTTGTTGTTCTGTACAACAAAATAGACTGTAGGGAGTGGTTTCTCCCTGACCTTTATTGAGAACTATGCATATGAATTCCTGCATTCTTCTGCTTAATGCTATTATCATCCCTCCACTGACTGGAATTGTGAGCACAGTGAGACTATATGGAGCAATAGGGTAGTAGGACAAATCTAGTTCTGGATTAGTTTCACCCACTTTATTCTTTTTCCATGTCCTCTTTACTCATTTTATTCACTTTGGCTGGTATTATAGTCATGTCTCCCACTCCAAAGCCTTCATTTTGGTTAACAGCCTTTTCACTGTTACCATAGAGTCCCATTACCTTTGTTTCTGTTTACAGTGTGAATAGATGTCCATCATTACATTGTCCATCATGACATGCATCAGTAACACAATAAATTGTCTAGGGAACTAGTCAGCTTCTAAGAAGAAATGTGCTGTGGCTGCTAATGCCTCCAAGGAAAAAGAATTTTATCGGGGTGGAAACTTTACTGAAGGACACAGCAGCCAGCACAGTGGATTTGGAAAATGCAAAGCCTCTGAGGGACAAGGAAAACAAGAGTAATGGGAATCTCTGGTTTCCTTCTTGTTGACCGGGTGAAGGTAGTAAGATGTGATAAAGAAACCAAATGTTGATGAACTCATTGATATCTGGTTCATGGAGCAATTGATCACCAGGCCTGCAAGGGGGGTGGGTGGCTTTGTGCCAAGTCATGTGTAGACCCTGAATCCTACAAACTCTGTTATGAGGGCTATAATATACTTTGGTTCAGCATCCTTGTTAGAGCAAGGGAAGCCAAAAAATTCATCATAGCTGTCCCCAGTGGGGAGAAGGGTATTTATGTAAAAATGAGGAAGTGTTATTAATTAGCTGACATGAACACTATTTAAGGACTTGTTAGAAGAGTTTGCAGGAAGTTTTGCCCAAAACAGAGATTATCAGAAGTAAAAAAAAATCTGCCCAGAAGCTGAAATTATGTTTGAAGGAAAGAAAAAAAAGTCATCATACTCTTGTAGGATATATATAAAGCCCAGAAATGTACTCAAATTTTTGAGTTTGCCCTATCAACTACTGAAAGGGATCCAAACTTTTATAGTAACTACCACACGTTTCTTTGAATGCATCAGGAGCATGAAACCTGCTCGGATATGTGTAGGAGTAATAGGCAATTGAGTTGTAACAGTGATACTCCAACTTGTTAAGGCAAATGAAAGGAAATTTCATTAATTCTGTGAATTGTTGTTCTCTGTGGAATAACCTGGGGAAATTTCCCATGCCACAAACCTTCCTGTGGGGTACCATTGAAAAAGTCTTTCTGAAACTGAAGTGATTGTAGAAGGCTATAGAAGAAATAGTCAAAATGAACATTAACAAATCACCATAACTAGACTGTGCTCATCCAAAAGCTTCAGAGGCACTGCAGCTTACAGCACTGCATGACTGCTGGCTTAGAGCTGCCTTTGTACCAGGAGGTGATAAATATGATGCTCAGCTTCAAGAGGTTTCCAGGGTGGTTCACAGAATTCTGGGCCTGCAAGTCTGACATAAGTACTTGGAACAGCATAGAAACTGTAATAAAAAGAAGGATTGGAGGATATCCACATAAGCATCTTGTGCTTGGTAAGAGTTGAGTTGCACATCTCCCTTGCAAATGTATTTCTCTTCTCTGTAGGAGTCAACGAGGTTGTAGATAAAGATGATGTGTGGTATAGTCACTTTGTCAGAGACGTTAGTAAAAACCAGCTTCCTTATTGGAGGATTTTAGGAAAGCTAAGCAGTTTTATGACACCAGAAGGACAGTTCTGGTATGGATAGATAATTTGGCTAAAAGTTGGAAAACAAGGTCAATGGTCAGTCCTTGAAGATCACACAGGAATGTGTGGTGGGACCTGTGTGCTCTTGGTTCTGCTCACATATGGCTTGGAGAGAGAAGCTGCTGGAGATGTTATCACAGTAGGGGTGGCAAATGTGAAATCTGTCAGGAGGACTGCAGAAGGACCTCAGAAGACTGACTGGCTAAGAAAATGTCAAATGAAACTCAGTTTAAATAATGATAAATTGATCCATGTGGGAAACAAAGAATTCAGTTTGCGTAAAAGATGAGTAGTGAGCTGAGCTCACCCTGAGAATTGGGGTATCTGTAGTGAGAACCTGGGGCTTTAGCGCATAATTCTGTGAAAATGTCAATTTACTCACTAGTGGTTGAAAATGCAAATCAAATGTTGGGGTTTATAAGGAAAGGAATACAGAACAAAACATGACATTGTGTATAAATGTGTGGTTTGCTAGCTTCTGAATAATGTGTGAAGGTTTGATCTCTGTATTTAAAAATAATGTAATAGAACTGGAAAGGTTTGGAGAAGGACAGCAAGGGTGATCAAAGGCACAAAAAGTCTTTTGTAGGAGGCTGTGACTGAGCTGGGACTCAGTTTGGAAAGAGACAGCTGAGTAGTCTCTGATAAAGAAGCACGTAGAAGGTTGAGTATTCTGTGTGTTCCAATTCAAGAACAGCTGAGCACCAAATGAACCTAATAGGAGAAAGGCTTAAAGAAATAAAAAAATTGCATCTTCAAGCAGAGGGTATCGGACATGGAACTTTTTGTTAAAGGGTGTTGTGAACACATTAATGTTAGTTTTACGGAAACTGGATAAGATTAGAGAAAGCTGGTGTTGGGGGCTTCTAACAACACAGAAAATACAGCAGCTCATGTCCCTGAGCAAAACCAACAGGAGATTGGAACAAAGTTAAGAATGCCATGCTTATTTGGTCCTTGATCTTCTCTAACTATGGCTCCTGCTGAATACCAATCATGCCAGGCAATGCTGAACCTCTAGTCAGATGTAGTGCAGCCACTCTTGTGTGACGGAGCAGCTCAGGGTCTCTGCTTCAAGCAGCACCATGACCTGGTCACAAGACCAGGGAGCTGCAGTAGCTCTGGTTACCACTCTGGAAAGTGCAAAAGATGAGCAGGTTCTGTAGTGCCCAGATACTTTGCTGGCTTTTCACCTCAGCGCAGGATGGATTCCAATTGCTAGTACTGGGTTTTCCAGTGTTTTGCAGGTGCTTCTCACAGAAGTTCAGGGTGACGTGTAGCACAACTACTGAAAAAACAGCTTATGTGGATTTGACTGGGGGCTTTTTGAGATTGGTGCTCTCTACTGAGTATATTGCAACCTGGGTGTTGCCCTGCAACTTGCTCTCCAGTCTCCAAATAGAGTAAGAGTGTTCAGTGTGCTGCATAATGCTTTTGCAAGGTTTCTTTTTCTTTCTGTATTGCTGTGACTTGATTGGGTTTTTTTTGCATTACCATTTATTTTCACACACAGCCTTCCAGAGCCTTTTTGAATCTCACCAGAGTCAGGGAGAATCTTTTCCTTCACCTCCCCAGCTTTGGAATCAGTCCAGCAGTGTGCTGTGTGCTGTGCTGTACTCTGCTTTCTGTTAACTCCAGGATGCAGTCTGGGAGCACCAATTTACCACAGCCTGCACCTGAAAGGTTTGATGGCTGAATGTGTTGGAGACACAGGAAGCTGTGCAGTAGGGAAATATGAATTTATATTTTTCCTGTAAATCATTGAAACTGTCATGTATTTCCACTTCTGATTTCTGGGCATGGATCCAGGAAAAGAACAGCGTGAAGTGTATGTTCATCTATTCTTTTTCCCTTCTGCAAAGGAAAACAAATACAGAGCTTGTGCCTATTGGAAATTAAACAGCAGCATGTTCCTTTTAACCACTTTCTATTAAAGTGAGATGCAAAAGTTTATGTGGAATGCTCAACCTGGATTTGAATCTGTGCTGAGTTGTCACAGACTGTGAGTGTCAGAGATTTGTGTCAGGGATTTGGGCAAAATGGCATCCTGAAAGAGGAAATCAAGGTGAGGTCCCACGTTCAGCATCACTCTGATCCACTTAGGGAACATCTGATCACTGCACGTCATGACTTGTTGAGGCCAGGCTGCTGCTGTGTGCTGCATGTGAGCTATCATGTTCATGTGGCTGAAGCCTGTAGTCTGTCTGTCTTACTGTGTTTATTTTATTTTGTATTATTTTGGACCCGTACTTGTCCAGCAGGAGCTGCAGCACGGCTGGGGGGCTGTTCAGATGCTCAGCAGGGGTACCTGACTGCCTTGTCTTTGTGGATGGCGTGGATCTGCCAGAATCACAGTTTTTTCTAAGCTTGCAACACTGGGCTAGGACTGCAGTGTGAGCGATATGGAGTGATTTTTGTGAGCTGCCAGGCATCAGGAACACACTTTTCTGTCTTTTAGTTGGGTGTCTTTTTTTTTTTTTTCCCCCCAAATTATGCTTGACTGATCTGCTCTCATTGTCCCTTGAATATTAGTGCTCTGACACCAGCAGAACTGCTGCAGTTAGTCTGCTTGGTCATGGCTGTTGTCTGCACTTTCTGTAAGAGGCTGCTGGAGGCCAGCTGCTGTGAGAGCCTCCTCAGAGCTGTGTTTGTACTTGAATCTTCTGTTATCAGCCTGATAGTCACTTCTTCATTCTGGAAAACTATGGCTGGATCTGTGAGATGCAGTTGCTGGGAGCTTGCCTGTGTATCATTCATTCAAAAGCAGATGCTGGCAGCCCTCATAACAAAACTATATCTGTATTCTTGGTCTTGAGCAGAGCTGCAGGTGTGACTGACTGCAGGGAAACCGAGAGGAAGCTACCTAGTGGAAAAAAGGATGCTTGCCAATGAAAACAAAAAAAAACCTCGGAAAGCATTCCATGTTACCATCATGGAAACAGAGGGCACAAGTGAGGGGACCTCCAAAGTGGGCAAAATGGCAAATAAAGCAATTATAGCAGGAAGAGAGAAAGTAATGAGGTTTGGCTGGAAAATCAGACGTATGCATGAAGTTAGTCGCAAGATGGATATTAAAGGCTGGGGGAGCAGGCATCCATTTCTGAAAGTCTTGTCTTTGGACTTCATCGCTTCTTCAGACTTCTCTTGTGGCTGTATATTTTCTATGGTTTTAGCTGAAGAATGGATGTTTTTCATCTGCCATCCAGCATGCCTTCCTGTCTGGACTGCTCTACCTGGAATCTGCAGATGGCTTTCCTGCCCTCGTGGGAGGCTCTGGCTAATGGGGGGACTGTGTACGGCCCCTCTGTTCATTCTTTCAGGGAGGACTGAAATGTTAATTAGATAGCACTTTGCAATGGAAAGCAAGCGAAATACATCTGCCTCTCAAGCCCTTGATATTAGCCAGCTTGCTTTTTACTGGTACATCCTGCTGCCAAACATGGCCCTGACTTGTGCTGGCCAGTTCATGTTCTTGAGAGTGAATATTCCTTTCAGACACTGAGATGAAATATCATGCTTTCACACAACAGAGCCTGTTTTGTTGAACTGCTTAATAGGAACTAAATATTACCAGGTTCCTGTGTTAGTGAACAGTTTCTACATCTTTGTACTAGCAATAAAGAGAGTTAAATTAATAAGGACCTTTCCTGGTGAGTTAAAGGGGCTCTGCATTAGGCCCAGTGGCCATTCCTACACCATATTTTTATGTGACCTTCAGGAGGGACATGAGACCAGATTAATGAACTAGACTGTTGACCTGTTGCAGAATGTTGAGACTATTTTTCTGGTAACTAGGGTAGTATTTTACAGATGAAACGCCAGTGTCTGTCCATGCGCTGAAGAACACTCAAATGCACACTTGCTATTCATGTTAAGGCTTTATTGCTCTTTCTGATTCACAGATCAGTGCAAGAGCAGAGAGGAGATCTTACTGCTAAGGTTGACCTGTCTCCTTTTGCAGTGGTCCTGAGATTGTGTATTAGATGGGGTAGATGGGGCTTTTTGGCAGGTTTTTGTGTCTGGCTTCAATACAAGCACTACCTGTGCCTGGTTCCTTGAAGCCCCAGGTGTCCTCCAGGAGCAGGACACGAAGAAAGGCTTCATGCCAAGGCAGGGGCTTACTGCTGCATGCTTCCTACCGTGCTTTCCCAGAACACTGGAGAAGTTAAATGAGCATGTGCTTACTCTTTCTTTCCCTGAAGGGGTGTAAGGCATGGATGGGAAAAGACAGCTGCAGGATAATTCTTTAACTTTGTGTTTTCTGCTGGAGTATGGTCCAGAACAATTGATGCTTACTGGACTTGAGCACCAGAGTAGTTATTTACTGCTAGCTTACCTCTATGCTTTCAGTAAATAACCACCAGCCTGGAGTGCAATTCCCTCCTGTGGTGCCTCTGGAGCAGCTCAGAACTGCACTCCCTTTTGTTAAGGATGCAACACAGCCCTAAATATAAATTGTTGTTTTGGTCAGCTTTTCTATGGCTTTGTGCAGTAAATGGAAATGTGTATGTGTGCTGTGCAGGTGTCTGTGGAGTCAGTTAAAGAGAGGTCTTGGAAAAAACAGACTTATGAGAGCTCAGAAACAGTACCAGTTGATAACTAAGCAGAACTAAATATTTCTTTCATGATATAAGAAATATGTCTGAGAAATATTTTGGAAAGTGTTTTAAAGTATTCATTATGTTTCCCAAGATAGACTGAGAAGAAATAGAATTATTTGTAATGAAACAAATGGATCTCTTATTGCTAGACATTTTCTTCCTCTAGAAACTGATGAATATAACATCATGCTAGCTTTTGTAAATGTCATATGAAATAGATGAGGAGAGTGACTTGGAGAAAAGCTGTAATCAATCACAAGGTGACACAGTTCTCTCTTCTCTGTTGATCATCTTCCCAGAAAGCAAATTGAGAAGGGAAAGAGTACAAGTATAAAGAAAACAAACCCAAATCTCTCTCCCCTTTACTAAGGCAGATGAAGTGGGTCAGCAACCATCTTTTTCCTGGAAAAGAGAAACTAGAGGCTAAAGTGTGGTCTAGACTTTACTAAAAACTTCTAAGTTATTTGAATAAGTGAGAACTATAATAGTGTGTCAATGGCCCATTCTGTAAGCTGCTGGTTGAACTCAAGTGGAAAAAAAGTCATTATAGGGAAAGAAGCAGAATGGGAGGGTGCTGTTAAACCAAAATTTAAGATGACACCTTGAGGTCAGGCCAGATAATAATAATAATAATAATTCAATGAAATTCTTTTATAGAACCAAACTGTGTTCGTACTTCCAGGAACGGCTCTGTTGATACTCAGGATACCTCAGTTATGTGTAACTCCGTGCCTTTTATCCTCCAGTCATTTCTATTAAACCCTTACTGCAGTTCCATATCATTCAGGTAGGTGGTCCCCCTCTCCTCATGGTTCACCACTGCCTGCTGAGGGTCAGAGCTTTCAAGGTGCTTGCACAAATAAGGGAACCACAGATGTGCCACCTGTATGCCCTTTTGCAGCCTGTGAGCTCTGTGTTCTGCTCAGAGGACACCCCGGAGGAGAAACAATGCTGCTGTGCTAGGGGTAGCCTTATTTTAGACGTAGCCTATGGTGAGCTTTTCAGCTTGACATTTCAAGGGTGAAAAGCAAACTTCTGCTTAAAGATTTGGGAAGATACACTACGGGGGCTTGCACTCCATAGCACAGGATGTGACTACAGCAACTTGCCTTCGCTTGCTTGGGTATGAAGTGGGTCAATATTAGTGACAGCCCAGCAGCTCCTCTGCTAATTGGTATCCTGAGGTCACTGACTGCCAGTGAGGCAGTTCACCTTCTCACACAAGAAAAGCATTTTGGGCAGGCACTCTAGAAAAGTGCTTAGCATGGAAACTTCAGTGTCACGTGAATTTTGCAGTCAAAAATCACATGCTAAATGTGACGAAAATAAAGAGAATATACTTAAAACATTGCCTTTAAGAGAAAAAAATTAAAATTCCTTATCCCTGTGATAGCTAAAATTTCAGACTTTTAGGTAATAATTTTCAGAAACTCTCTTTAAGTAAAATAAGAGAAAATCATTCACATATGAGCCTGCGAATGTCAGAACCCAGGTTTTAAAAAGAGATATAAACAGCATGAGGTTCATTGTGCTTGCTGTGGTGGATCTTTAGCAGGTGAGTTTGCCACTGCTCAGCTGACCTGTGGAGCGTGGGAGCAGCAAACCCATGGGAGCACTGCCTCTGAGCTGGCTCCAGGATGTGCAGTTTTCTCCTTACAGAGTGGTTCTGCTTGCAGCCTTGAGCTCTAACGATTCCTATTTCTGTGGGAGGGCTGCAACATGCATTTTGTTTTTTTTTTTGTTTCCCATCTTTTCCTTGTCTACAAACACCTACAGAAGCCTTCTCCTGGATGGAGGGATTGGAAAGCTGCTGCTGTTAAGATGGGTGTCCTGTACATTTGTATGCAGTTTGATTTGCTGACCTGATCATCACTGAGGTTCCTTGTATGATCTTTTCCCCGTGTTTCTGCATCAGGCACTTGGGCTTATGTAACACATCTCTGACTCCTTTAAACATACAACAGTGTCAGGTCAATAAAAAAGTCAGAAAACATTTCTAAGTAATGAAAATTTCAGTGAATGGTATTTTTTTAACTCTGGCTGCTGACAGTGTTTTTGGGGGCTTACTCTGTGTTCTGCTGTCACTTGCAATATGCTCAGATGTGTAAGGATCTTCATGTTCTGTAATGAGCCAAGACCTTCTGTATCACTATCCACTGATCTGAAAAATAAGCAATTTCAGAGGAGTTGTCATCAAAGCTAAAAAAAAAAGCTTCTGAACAGTTGTGTTTCTTTTTTTTTAAAACGTACCTAACCCCTGTGTCTGAAGCACTGGAAATGTGTGAGTTCAGCAGGCAACTTCAAACAATATTACATACAATTGTGAGCTCTTCTACAATGGCCCTTCTTTTGAAAAAAGTTTTTCTTTTATTTTCCGGTTCAGATCACAATGTGGGCATATGGAAGTGTAAAGGATAATGGCTAGCAGGGTTTCTAAATTTTAGATACATCATCAGAGAGATTTGGAGTGAAGGAATTTTGCTGATGCTGGAAAATGGGGAATGAAATGGAGATGTGGCTAAACCATTTTCATTAAAAACTATGAAACAATCTCAGTTTCCATGACAAGACTTGAAATCACCTCTTAAACCTGCTGGTAAAAATGAGCAGAAGGCACATACCTGAGATACACATTTGATTTTTGACCTTAGGAGTTCTTCAGTAAAAACAAGAAATAAACAATTTCAGGGAGAACTGAAACCTTCTTTTATGGTTTATATCAAAATATTAGGCTTTTTATATGGATTAGCATTGCTCTTGGAAAGTTTTCGGGGTCAGTATGGTCCAGGAAGAAATTATTTTCTGTGAGGGTGGTGTGGCACTGGAACAGGTTGCCCAGAGAAGCTGTGGATGCCCCATTCCTGGAAGTGTTCAAGGTCAGGTTGGATGGGGCTCTGAGCAATCTGATCTAGTGGAAGCTGTCCCTGCCCATGGCAGCGGGGCTGGAATGAGATGACCTTTAAGGTCCCTTGCAACCCAAACCATTCTATTATTTTGTGAGAATGGCTGCTGGGTCTCCTTTTGGCACTTGGAGGAAGAGAGGTGGCAGTACAGTAAAAAATGGGAAAGTACAGCGTGAAGTGAAGGAATTGGTTTAGGGGAAAAGGAAAGTACAGTGGAGGAGTCACCCCTGGGTTTTTACCCCATGTTGAGAAGAGGATAAGGGTGAGGAGACAGGAGATGACATCAAGACTGTACTGAATCTGCAGTGAACATGGCACATCATGCACAGTGAGAAATCAGGCTGGGCAGATTGAAATACTTTCCTTTTGATCGACATGCCTGTGTGGGTACTGTCACTAAGTGTCAGTGTAACCACTGTTACATTCCCTGAATAAGCTTTTTGTTTGCAGGGTACACCTGACTAGCACTACTGAGATGGTCTACCTACTAGTTTTCTCCCTGCACCTGAAAGTGAGGAAGAATATCCCTCTAAACGTATAAATTATGTGTCTGAGCTTGACCTCTCAATTGAAGGCATGTTGGCATGGAAAAGCTGTTATCATGTGTTTGGGACATTTGACCTTCACTGTCTTTCTGGCGGTAATATGGGAAATTACAGCAATCTGACTGTGGTAACTCATAAAAACCCAGAAGAAGTGGTTCATGAGAATAACACAGAAGCATAGCTAGTGGTCAGTGATGTGGAACATGAGAGTAAAATATCTCAGAGAAAAAACTCCCCCAACTTTTATTTCTATAAATAGGAGTCAGAAATATGTAGGAGGAGGAAATGTATTTTCAGCCAAACTCCAGATAAGGTACAGGAAAAAAATTAAGCTTCAGAGATGGTTGCTCCATCCTGCCACTGGAGAGCACAAACCATTGGTAAGGATTAGATATGGGGCTATCTAGTGCCCAGACAAAAAGTATTATGGATGAATAAAAGAACACATCATTTTAATGAGGTTTGAAAGCAGTAAACACATTTTAAAACTCAGAAAATTGTTCTGATAGAGCAGTTGCTGATGAAAGCAGAATCACAACTGACTTCTCTCAAGACACAGAAACATTTAACCAGCTATGCCATAAAACATTTTCTGGCTGGCACAGCTTCCTCCTAGCATGTATTTCTGCTTGGTGTAACTTCTGTAATTACAGAGGAGGTTTTCTTTCAACACACTAGAGTAATTTATCTGTATGAATATTCTTTATGACTGATGTTTAGAGAAGCATTCATGTGCTTTCACTTAACTACTGGGTTTAGTTTCTGCATGTTTCCTGACCCAGTTCCTCCTCATTGTCTGGTGTTCTTTTCTGTATGTTCCAATATTCATTTACTTCTTTGTGGAGTGTGAGACATGAAGATAATTTTTTCTTAGGATTCTTATTTCCAAGACCCCTTTTATTCATATAAATATGAATAGAGTGCTTCTCCTCTTGTTTTGGTGAAATTCTAAATTTCTCAGCATCCCCAAATCTCTGTTACCCATATTCCCCTTAGATAAGTATCGGTTTATTGTATCAAAAAAAGCCCTTTAGCTGTGACTTTTCCTACCACTGTCATAATGCTCGAATTAATTTCTCTTCAGACTAATTTCTTTTACCTGCAAAGTCTTCCTCATTGTCTGTATCATTGTGATCTGCTTGCCTGCTGGACCATCCTCTGACTGCATTAGGAAGGCAGCATTACCTACTCAGAAATATGTTACACACTCATATGTATATAAAGTGTAGCATTGCATATGCAGAACTGCTGCCTATGTGCCATTCATCTTCTCTGAGCCTCTGCTATACACCTCTTTCCTCTGAAGTCTTTAAAGTTCCTTTCCAGTTTCTCTGATTTTGATTTTCACCTAATTTGCTTTAAAAACAGCTTCCAATAGTCCTGCTTTTCACTTTTGAATTTTCATTGTAAATTCCTGAGTGTCTTGACTCTCATGTTATCTCCTGTCCAGGTTCTGGAGATGCTGTAAGTTTACTGATTCCTACCTGGTGTTCAGTGTATTTGTTTTTTAATGATGGCACTTTCTGTACTCATGATTTTACCTCCAAAAATTTTGGTTGGTTATGTTCATCTGCTTTCCTTTTGTTGCACACACTGCCAGTAAATCTGACTCTGGATCCCTCTGCACCTTAACACACTGACTATGTTATTATCACATAATCTCAGTAGTGCAGCAACAAGAATTTGTCTCTTACTTGGAGCTTCATCTGCTGAGTGCTGCCTTTCCATAACTCTAGCTCATCTGCTTGCACCTCATCTCAATTATCTTTACTCTCTCACCTCCTTTCTTCCCGTCTTAGCCTATGATCATATCTTAGCTTATGATCTTATCTCTCTAACTAGCTTTTAATCTTGTAAATCCATTTGAGATAAAGATTGTTAGATTGTATTTATAACTCTCGTCAAATACGTTGCTATAGAACATTTGTAACATCTTTACTCCTGCAAAACAGCAAAGCACAACATTCAGACGAGCACTCCAGCACACCCGAAGTGCAGCCACCTCCAAGCTGAAATACCATGGCTGTTAAACAGCCTACAATTACCCTGCACAAGGTGGCAGTATAACTGAATGCAATGTTTAATACCCACTTGACACCAGAGAAGGAATTTAAGTGCAAAGTATATATCTACACACACTGGAACTGTTAAATTCCCCAAAAGTGCCAAGAGATACAATAGTGTCCCTGTATACATCTCTTATCTGCTTTGTAGAGATAATATTTCCTGTTGTGAGTTCTGGAGGGATAAAACCTTTGAACTCTAAAATGAGAAAAATTGATCTGATGAAAAGTTAAACATAGGTTTATAAGACAGTTCTTAGATTAAATTAGATGCAGAACGTAAAGCTAGGCTTTAATGATGCTTCTTCATGTGCTAATCAGTCCCATACTGGTCATCTGAGGATACTGATAAGAGATGAAAAACAGAGGAATTAAAGAACAATTTGGAAGAATAAAAGCATTAAGGAAGGAAACCATGTATTATTCAAGGTTTAGGCCCTGGTCCTGGAAAGTTTTACTTGTTTATAAAACTGCAGTCTGACTTACTTCAGTAACACCGGAGCTACTAACAGTACTTAAAAATAAGCATATATGAAAATTTTGCAGGTCCAGGACTGATTGAAATAGGGTGTAAAAATATAATTTTAGGATAGAAAAAAGAGAAACTAGAGGGTGGTCAGACATACTGAAATATATTTTGTACATATGCATTCTACACTTCTGTCCTAGTGGGAGTTTCAATCTCATTAACAAAGAGTGAAACTTTGTTTTTATGAACACAAAATGCAGTTGGGTTCTGCTCTGGTGATTTTTACTTTTCAAACAAACACAGTGGATGGAAGATGGGTGAATAGAACATGGTAAATTATCTAAGCTTAAAACCTCAGGACCCTTCAAGATATTTACCTCCAAAATGAAAATATGCTTCACCTCTGCTTTTGTGGAAGGCACTTGAATACTATGACAAGATAAACTCAAAAGAGTAGGTAAGAAACAGGGGCAAGGGGACTTGAACAGGCCATTACCAAAGCCAGGACACTGGTCCCACTGCTGTTATTCTTAAAACATTTTCAGTCTCTCTATATACAGGAAAAAAATCCTGGAGGAATGCTGTAATTTTTGACCTTTGAAAACTGGGGTACTGTCTCACACCTAAGTAATTTGCTTCCATGCAAACTTTCTTCCTGAGGGAAGCTGTCCTCCAGTTCTGTTTTTTTCTGTTTTGCAGAAGGAAGAACTTCCCATTTAGAAAGGTCCAGTGTGTGGTTTCCATTTCTTTCAAGCAGCTGCCAGTGTGCTCTTGCTTAATTAATATAAAAGTGAACATTTCATCTTGGAAACATGCTATTGAGACCCCAAGAAAAATTTTACATGATCGAAATTTGTGTATTTGAAGAACAAAATACTTGAAAATCTGTGCAAGCAAAGAGCACAGCTAAGATAGTCAACAGCACAGGGTTAAAAAAATTCACCAGGAGGGATCTGAGGTGTAAGCACTTGATGAACAATGAATGAAGTGAGACACAGTAAATAGAAACAGCACTTGGAGATGTGCATGCCTAAGGAATCACAAAAAAGAAACCAGTGTATGCGATGAATTTTAACACAGCATTCTCAGATTGCTGGCTTTAAAAAAAATAACTACCTTTTTGTTTATGATGTTTTCATATTAAAAAATTATATCCAATCTGAGAATACTCAGATTTTGTAGGAATACACTGTGCCAGGTATGCATTTAGGATTCTGCTGAAAAGGGTAATTTTTTAAAGTAATGATGAACTGAAATCCTGTGTTGTTAAAAAGGCTTATTTCTTATTGCAGCTAGTAGAAACAGCACGTTTTCAGAACCTGTTTGTGCAGCCAGTCCTAAGATCATATTTGATTTTCTTTGGTCTGAACATGCAATAGTCCCCAGAGAAATTGACTGTATAAGAATGGATGGCTGAAACAGACTGTTAAGAAAAAGTTGGAGAAGGCTACACACAAAGCAGGCAGAAATGTAAGGACTTGGATAGAAAAGAGAAATGAGGACTGGTAGTGAAGGAATAGAAATTATTCCAAACATATAAAAACATCAATAAAAAGGCTGTGAGAACAGAAAAGCGTGTGGGGACTGAGGCCATAGTTCAGCCAAGATACCCGTCCTTAGAATTTACAGTTACAATAAACAACCCATGCTGCACAAGAAAAGAGAGAAAAAAAGGAATTTTAATGCAACCCCCGCACTCCCGTCCCCCCTTCCCCCCCTGTTTGTATGTGAATAAACTGAGTTTGTTGAATGTGGAGGCATCATAATTGGCATTTATTTTTTGGGCTGTGGCTACTGACTGCTTCTTGCATGACATCTAATTATCTGAGGGGCAGACCGTCACCCTCTTAGCTGTCTGCTCTGCTTTTCTGATTGCTGGAAAGTCACCACTTGACTTGTGTTTGAGGTATGTTTTAGAGATGCATGTGTTACATTTTAAGAATTACTCTTTCTCTAGCCACCAAGACTCTGTACAGTCTCAGGCAGAAAACTATGAGGAGCTATGCCAGAAAGGCCTGCACTCTACGATTTATTAATTTTTATAGTTTAGACAAGAGAACAAGAAAATAAGTGTCATTGGTAGGCTTGGATTTAAAAGCCCTGAAATTTCTGAAAGTGAAGGGAGGTCTGCAGAAAACTCAGGTGAATAGGCTTTTATTTCTTCTCTAGATAAACAATCCAATGAAGATGCTTTCATGCTGTGCATCTGATGGCTAAAATTAAAAATTAAATTAAATTAAAATTAAAAGTAGCAAGGCAGCAAATAATCTTCTTGCCCACAGTATGACACTTGTATCTGCTATAGCACTAGCTTGGCTGATAAAGGAAGAAAATACCTTCTTAAACAAAAAGAATATTCGGTTTATATCTAATTGTCTCTTTTACATTTAAAGGATTTCTTTCTGAAATGCTTTCCATCAGAAATAACAAAATCCTCATTGTTTTAATTTTGAGACTTACTTCTCATTCACCCTCCCAGGTGGCCTGAGGCAAAGTGATTAGATTTTGGGAATTTTTGCTGGAAACAAAAGTTGTTTTGATTTTTGATAGCAAGTTGAACTTCTGCATGGAGCAGTTTATGGGAAACAATGTTTCTGCCCTATTTGTTTTTGAAGTTTCAATGCTGAAGAGCATTTTCTGGCCAGAGCTTCTGCCTGTTGAAATGGAGCACACACTACTTCAGCCCCCATTTCCCTCACAGGAGTGAGAGCTTTGGGTGATGATGTGTTCCTGCTTTTCTACAATCTTAGAGGTCTTTGGCCCAGCTCTTATCAGGTACAAATTCTTGTAGATTCAGCCTAGTACATGTCTAGCCAAAACAAATATATTGATGGAAAACCATGCTGCTTTACATAAATCGTGTCACATTGAGGAATCATAGAATCATTTAGGTTGGAAAAGACCAGAAAATTCTAGGATTTTTTGTTTTGTTTTGTTTAACTCTAAGTTTCGTCTTTTTCTTGTGTCTGAACTTTTCCCATGGCTCCTCATTATGTTTGCTCATAGCAGCTCCTACTTGTTGAAGTTTGTGCTGTATTCCTATTGCAGAGTTATGGAAAGCACTCACCTTCTGGCTAGAAAACTGCAGATCCTGCATATTTAATCAAACAGAGAACAGTCTAAGACAGTGATAATAACTTGCCACCTACACTTAGCAACTGAGGATTATCCATTTTGTGAATGTTCAATTGTCATCACAGCTGACCTACAGGGAGATAAATGACAGACAACAATCATGCAAAGTAGTTTGTCTTGATGTTAGGACAAGATGGCAAAGTAAGTCTGTAAGTGGGGTAAAGAATGACCCATTAGGAGTTTCCAGGATGACTGTTGAGAAAGGTATTTTCTCCATATACTCCAGAAAGGTTTTGTTTAGAACCAACATTTTCTTTTAGGTTTTCATGCTGCCGTCACTTTATCAGGATGTCTGTTTTCCACAGGCCTAATTCTCTCAAGGTTTTGAAGTGGCTTTGACAGTTGAAAATTGTGAGCTCATCTCAGTGTTATTCAACATTTTACAGGACTGGATACTGGATGCATAAAAAGGACATTGAATCACCTGCATTCACCTTTAAGAATTCTAGATTTCAGGAATTTTGAAGCATTACATTCAGAAAATTAAGAGCACTGTCAAGCCTAACATTTGGAAATACTGTCTGCTTTTAAAATCTCGAAGTTATTTATGGGCATAACTGCTAAATGTTGTGATTGCTGCATATTTATTCATCAGAACTACCCTTGATATGCTTGAGAGCATCAGTGTTTAAAGTTATTTGGAGCATGTGGGAAAGCATCTGGGAGACAACTGCTAGATTTAGAGCTATTTGTGATGCCAGGGGATCATTTTAAGGGAATTTTAAGGGAATACCTATTGAATCTTTCATGAGTATAATGTGTGTATGTGGGAGACAGAGGATGCTTACCCCTTCCCCTTAGCACATAGGCAAATACTCAGTTCTCTTATACTCAATACTTAATGAGGGTGACAAATATACAAAGCTGAGTTGACTGCAAGGAAAACACTTCATTTAGTGGGAGCATTGCTCATGGTAATTTTATTTGCTTCTCTGTGAATTCCATTCTATTCTGAAATAATAATCCCACAGAGCCGTAGGTCATTCTGGGGAAAAAACCCTCATACATTTGAGTGATATATTTTGTACAGACACCTGGGTAAGATAAGATAAAGTAAAGAAAACAAAGAAAGGATAAAAGTAGCCAAATGTGGAGATGAAAATTTTTCTGTCCTATTCCCTTTCAATTAACTGCTTCACAAACTTCCAGGGCAAGGCTGCTCTTGTATAATGTTTCATGATAAACAATTTTCTGCAACAGAAAGACAGCACTGCAAAAGACTCAAAAGTGACTGGGAATCACTGTTTACATAGAAAGCCTGGCCAAGGCAGTGGAAGTCAGTTCTACAGGCTGTAGGCTATGCACTTACATTCTGGAGCTGCTTTTATCTAAGAATGTCATTTTTGATAAATAGTGCCTATTGTATATTGGGAAAAACCATGATAGTTGGGAGAAATGGAAGGCAGTGAGCATCACAGAGGAAAGAAAAGAATATTGAAAAGAAACTTTAATTATGTTGGATTCAGTTTTTGAGATTGAAAATAGTGGCATTATCTATCAGATGGTCGACCATCCATCATTTGTGTTCATCCACCCTCACCACTGGAACATTTGAAATGCATGGTCAAAGTGCCAAAGAGACACAGCTACAAATATGAAGAAAGCAGGTTATATATCTTTAGCTCACTGCTAAGAGTAGCTAAAACAAAAAGCTTCTTAGATCAAGTTAGTATTGTACTACTGCTTTTAACTTGCCCAAACTTTATGTCTCAAAGTAGAGCTGGACTTCTACTTCAGACAGAGACATGTACATAAAAAAAGATTTAGAGCTTTGCAGATCTTGGATATTAGTAACAGACCCTAGATTTGAAAACATACCCAACACTGCTCAGTGATGTAGTGTTAATTACAAATTTTTAAATTGCCATCCTTTAGCTTGAGATTGGTGGGAGTTCAGACAAAGTTTCCGAATGGACAACACAGTCCTAGTATTTAATTTTTTTTGCCCAAACTCAAGATGATGGGTAGTAGACATGAATATATGGGAATGAGCTACTTTGCAAAGAATCACATTAGCCAGTGGTGTATCCCCTTCCAGAAAGATTTTAGCAGCCATTAAGACATAAATTTCATGTACTGTGCTCTGATGAACACAAGAAACAACTGCAGATACTACTGAATGTTATAAACGGAGAATACAGATTAGGAATATTTAGATTTGAATAACTAATCAGCACATAGAGGATGTAGGAAGAAAAAGCTTTTTATTTCAAAATGCAAAGTATGTAAGAACTGTGACTGAAGGTTTTACCAAATACTTGAAAGGTTGTTAAAAATACCTGAGTGGTATGCCCAGTTTAAGCATAGGTCTGGTGAGTATTTAAAAACATTGCTCTGAACTGTAGCATTTTTAATAGTCACAGTGCTGCTACTGTGGATCTGCTGATAATTACTGTTCTGTAAAACTGTCAGACAGGAGCAGAAGTGAAAAAGAAGAGAGGGAGACTAAATAGCACAGACAAACCACTTGGAAGTAACCTGGTTGATAACCTTCAAAAAGTTGTCAGAAACAAAATCATGATTCTATTATATTTTATGAGTAAAGAATGACTACAGGCATTAGTTGTTCTTTGGATATAGAGAATGAATGATTTGTTGACTGTGAAAATAAATGAGATAATTCACTGATTCTAACTGATGCTATCCACAGTAAAAAACCTAGCAGTGCAAATGTATTAGCATGTCTTTTATCGCTGGAGTGGTACAAGCAGTACACAAATATTTGGATATCAGTCCTGGGATTGTGGTGAGGCATTGACATCCCAACTTTCAAGTCCAGATTTGTGTTCTTCGGGTAAAAGGTCCTGATGAAATACAGAGCATTGGAGATGTGCTCCAGATAGAATGTTACATTTCAGATTCCAGACCAGAAAGCAACTAGTGTTCATTACATATTAGATATTAAAGAATTGGATTACATTTTTTTGGCAGAGCATTCTCATAGTTAGTGCTAATTCTTAGCACCTGTAAGGGTTAGAGCTTTGTTTTGTAAAACAAACAGGTTAGGAGAGATGAATCAGCTGATACAGATCATACAAAGGCTGGGATCAGAACTTGGGTGTTACAGGCTAATGTGTCCTGATTTTGCAGTCTCGGATAAACAAAATTGTATTAACAGTATGGGAAATTAGTACTACTATTTGTTGATATTCCAAGCCACAGTATTTTTCATCCCTCTGGAAAAAATCAGAAGGTCTTTTAGAACAAGCCTAGTCACAGAGCCACCATTAAAACATTCACATGAGAAAGAGGCTGGTTTGTTTTGCATTGTTATTTTCTGCTAAGTAAATTGGTACCTTGCTTCCTTATAACAGTCAGTGCGTTTTTAGATATTTTGATGCTGCTTTTTCAGTTAAAAGACCTCAGCACTTCGTCACTGCATTTTTCAAAGAGGTCAGGACTGGCAACAAGGTGTTTTGTTGTAAGTGCTTTGCAGAAGTAGTGGAAAGGCAAAAAAACTCCAAATGGGTTCATTGACAGTATTAGTGCCTCTGTTTCAAGTATAAATTGTTTATAATCCATCTGTGCCACTAGTGTCAAGGAATTATTTGACTAGTTTAAGGATATGATATTGGGAGTTACCTGAGTGGAAAGTCAGAAGATGAAAATTTAATGGAAGTGTAGAGATGACTGCCTGGGTGAACTTCTTTTTTTTTTTTTTTTTTCCCCTCTCTCAGTGTTATTGAAAGAATGGAATTGCTTGACTTTATGGTAGAGTTTTTCTGAAATCTGAAGAATTCTTTTTGTCCTGATGGAAAAGGGAAAAAATCGTGATATATCATTAAACAGAAGGGCAAAATTTTCTTGCCCCTGTTGCCCCTGTATAAATAAGGAGCAAGAACCCTTCCTGATGTTCTAGGTATCAGTACTTGTGAGGCCCACTGAAGTGACTGCAATCACCCTGTCAAGCAATCAGTTCCCATCGGTACAATGTTGAAATTTACTAGTGCTGTATAGCAAAATACCTGAGTTAATGCCTATAAAAGCCATCCAGTGACATAATGCCACTTAGGAAGTGTTCTTACTTTAGTTGTTAGCTTAAAATATATGTTTTTCTATGCTTAGGTGATAAATTTGTAATTTCAAGTTTACAGGATTGAGCTTCCCATTTTGTAGCTAACAGTGGCCTTGTGGTGTTTTTTTTACTGTCCCCAAATGTAATAAAGAAAAAATTAGAGCGGGCAGAAAAAAAAAATATACCTTCCCCAGGAACCAGTGAGGTTTCCATTCCTAGGAGAGAAGCCCTAATTATTTCCAGTCACGTCAAAGGGAATTTTGCTGAGTTATATTTCAGCACATATTATGATTCCTAGTTTTGAAGTGTTTCTGTTGGATCACATTAGGCTGATTAGATGACAGTTAAGCTCATTGCTCCTTTTGAGCTCTGGTACCATATTTTTTTTCTCCTTTCTTTATGCTCCTGTCTTAGTGTCACATTAATTTTCACCATTTTCTAATTTTTGGTGGTTCATCTCAGAGTACCCTGAAGGAAATATTGACCAAATTGTAGGTACTATGGATAATTTAAGGAACTTGAACTTGATGATTAACCTGCTTGGCTTCTTACATGAAACGATAAAGGCTTGCTACAGTAATTTTGCTCCTGGATCTCTTGAGAATAGGGAAGAGAAGTGACCAAAGAGAGAGTTTGAGAACCCTGTGAGGGTTTGGATAGAGGACTGAGAATTGGCAGAGGAGAGAAAACTTGAACAGAGAGTAGCTGAGAGTCAGGCCAGCTGGGAGGGATAAAGAACTTGAAGCTGAACAGGCAACAGGCAGTAACAAAAGTGCCCAGGGAGGGTGTGTTTGGATCCAGCTCATCACCATTTGCCTCTCCTGTCTGAGGGGCAGAGAGACAGAGAGAAGAGCTGCAGTGCTGATTTTTGTATCATAATCACAAAGACTTCTGGTTACAGCCTCTGCTTCCTTACAGCTCTGAGAAATGCTCTAGCCTCACTAGATATGTGATTATTGACTGAACATATGGGTTGGGGGCCTGCATTTCTCCTCATTCATCTCATGATGCATAAAATGATGGGAACATGTTTTTCTTTCTTGCGTGCAATCTTTCTTTTTGATGGGGCATTGGGTAAGAATGATGAAAAATTGAGATGTAGCGCAACTACTCTGAGAGGGCAGCAATTTTCCAGCTTGTTTCTCACAGTGAGCTGAGGTGGAGGTAGCCTAGCAAACTACAATGCTGGTGGGCCCTTACAGCAGCGTGGGCCCTTGCAAAGCCCCTGGTGAATGGGAGAGACCTTGCAGGAAAAAAATCTCCTAGAGTCTCCCCCTGATATATGGCTGAGGGCTGTTTCCAGACTGTACTCCAGATAAATGGTTCTGCATGTGTTTTACTGCTTAGTGCATTTAAGGACTGTGTATCCCTGATCCACTTGTGTGGAACAGACCCCTGAACATCTCTTCACTGGTAATACCTGACAGATGTCTGAACTTCGCTACTGCAATAACACCAGCAACACGCAGGAGGGACTTCTGGACCTCCCCTCTCAATGGCAGCTGTGAGATACTCCATAAAAGCACCAGCTGCCAGTCTGCCAGAGAAGAAAAGCTGTAGCTTGCAGCTACCACAATTAATTACCTTTCTAGCTTATAACTAGATTGCAGATATATTGCAAGAAAGCCCAGACTAGAATCACTCTCAGAAGATTGGGTTATTAGGAGGGAAGTCAGAGTATGCATGGCCAGGGACAGGGAAGTTTGTGTTCTGTGCTTTATAGCCTTATATATCACAACATTAGGAAAAAAAGGGAAGGAAGACTCATTTGACTGGCTGCTGGAATACTAATCTCCCACTGAGGAAGCAGACCTGTTTTTTTTTAATGATGTAAAGCCCTACCTCAACCAACTTTTTAAAAACTACATATTTATTTAAAAAGTAAACTTTCATAATTGTCCAGTACAAAAGCAAAGGAAAGAATGCCAAGGCTCTTTTTTTCCCCTTTTTCCAGTTTATCATTAAGATAAAGTCAGTTTCTGCCATCATTGAAATAAAGGGAACATTTACAGTATGGGGCAATAAAGGGGCAGGCTTGAATCAAAAGTCATAAAACCTGAAAGCATTGAGGACTTGTACTTCAAAATCTAGCTTTTTAGTTTTAATTAACAGTTAATTAAGCTGATAGTTGAGCAAGTCCTTGTCATGCTGTGCAAGAGAAAGCGATGATATTAAACCCACTATAATAAATTTTAAGAAAAGATGTCTGAATTTCACAGTATGTAACCTTAACCTTCAGAATGTTAGCACAGCTTTTGTTGCACAGGCAGACATTTTCATTTTGAAAATGGCCACAGCTGAAAGGTTAAAAACTGTGGGGAAAGCTTCTCTCTGACACTAAGAAGCATCTGTTCTCACAAGATAAAATTCAGTGCATCGCTGGAAGAGATTTGACATTTCTGGCAAACCTAGTAACCTAGCTCAAATAAAGGAGAGGACACAATAATCTGAATAGATGGAAAATTTTTGCAACTCTTCTCAGGGGTGTGCCTCTGTAGGAAGAGAAGGGGGAAAAAAACCCCATCTCCTTAGAGCCACATCACCATCAGAAGATATCCTTAGCTGAGACAGTTCCTCTCAGGGGTGCCTTGTTACTAATTACATCCCTTATGCAGGAATCTCAGATTTAGAGAAACTGGATTACCACTGAGTATTTTATTTGATTCAAGTAAAGAGTCAGTTTGGTCAAGTGGATAAACCAGAAAAGACTCAAAAGGAAAACTTGTGAAAGAAATTTGTCCTTGTAAATATGACTGAAGTGTAATTTATATTGGTGACTGTTCACTTTGGTATTTGTTCACAGTGCTGTGGCATGTCTTGTCAATGCTAAGAATGGGATTAGTACTTTAGGACTACAACACTCAAAAATGGATGGGCATTCAAGTCCTAAGAGGATGAAAAGTCAGACAAGCTATGATTTGGGTCAAAATAATGATGACCAAAGCTAATTTCCAACACAACTCCTCTCCCCCACCTCCTCCTTCTCCCCACCCACCCCCTCAGTATTTATACATATGGTTTCCAACCAAAAGAGGTGGGAGCTGGGGTCTAATATGAACTGAATAGACTACAGTTTCTGTTTAATTTCAGATGAGCCACTGAAGGTGAAGTAATCTGTGATTTGAAACTACTTATCCCAGAAGAACACAGTAGTTAACACAGTAGGGTTTTTTTGCTTTAAACTTGTATGTTGTGCTCAGGCAGTTGATCATTCAAGTCATTTGTGTTTCTGCGTGCCTCTCTGATCTGGATGAGGCAGATGTTTGGTGTAATGTTTGCTGTAATGTTATATCTGTTCTCCAGTGAAAATATTTCCTTTGATTTGTGGTGCAGTAAATAGCTTATCAATGCCTGGCACAAAATTGTTATCTTTATCTCTTTGTAGATGTGTGCCCCCTCTAAGCCTAATGAATATTTCAAATCAGTGATTGCAAACATAGTTTGACAAAATAAACTGAATATCATAACAAAAAATGATTGCTGCTAGGCAGGATATTATAGCATTACTCACCTCTACTTTCTGATGTTTTAATGCCACTTTCAATGATAGATAATGAGGAATGGCAGAAGGCAATGCATTGCAGCCAACAGAGTGGCTGTGGTTTTCTGATACCAATATTAACAGCCGTGCTCAGACCATTAATATCAGGATTTGTTCACAGCTCCATGGTGGTAAGGTTGTCAAGGCATTGCCTGTTCTTTTTTTAAAGTGACAAATGCAGGTTTTCAAATCCTCCTGTGGAACACAGACTTGTTAAAGATGACTGCTATACCTGAGAACTGTGCAATGTACTCTTTGCAATAGTTTTCTTCTTTTCAGTAATAATGTGTTATAAGGAACTGAGTCTGGAATTTCTCTGGATTTGAACCTTTCAATTGATTGTAAGCTCTGTTTGAAGGGTCATATATGAGATTTCTCATGTGTTGATTTGTTGGAGTATAATTAAAAAATTGTACCTAATTACTCTTTTTTTCCCCCATCTGGATATCCATCAGTCTGTTGTGTATCCAGTTACCAGTTTTCATAGACTTGCAAGAGTTTACGAATCTTTGATATGTCTTTGTTGATCTTAAATGCACTTGAAAAATATCATGGGGAAGACAGTAGGCAAAAATCTAACAAATGTCTAAAATCCTTGGAAAGCAGACATAAAAGACTGCATCCTTGTAAGGTCTCACCCCATGTCTCTCTGACTTCTGTAAATTCTCTTTCACAGAGAATAATGGCAATCTGAGCATTTGTTTCTTTGTTTGAAGGTTTGTTTGTATGTTTGTTTTTTCCTCAGTAAAAGGATGTGTATTGTGATGGGTGAAACTTGTGAAACTTTCAGCAAGCCAGAAAGTTTCCTTTCTGGGCATCTGCAGAGAGAGGGCAGCCTGCCAAATTTGTAAGCAGCACCTTCCAAGCATCTACTGCAAGACTGTGTATGCCTGTTGTGACAGATGTTGCATACAGGTAATAATGAGACAGTACCTTTATTATTTACTGTCTCAGCAGCTATATAGCCATTTACTAGGCTTAGGGACTATATAGGCAAACTGATTTGTAACAAGATTATCAAAATTAAAGCTAAGCTTTTATGCTTATTTAGCTAATGGTCTACAATGCCTGGAGGTGGTTAATCAGGATTTGGCAGAATGTTAAATAATCTTAATTTCCTTCTGTGTTATTTGTTTAGGAACTCTTACATATGCCCTGTTGCCAGCAGATAAGCTGTGTTTTCTGTGTTAGTCGAGGAGGCATTTTGACCTGTCTTACTGGGTAGTTCAGAGGTGTAGGATATTTTTTCTTTTTTCTTTTTCCTTTTCTGGCAGCCTTGAGAATCAACACTTTGATTCTCCTTCTTAAGAGAATCAAAGATTTTATATTCTCACAAGCAAGATGCTTGCAGATTCTTAGCATCATGAGGGTAACTTCTGTCTGTTTTGTGATTTTACTTCTTTTATTGGGCTGTTTTATTTTATATCCAGTTATGCTTCTGTTTCAGAGTGGCTTATCTATAATACACTAGCATTTAGCTTTTCACTTCTCTTTCATATATAGTCATTTGGGAAGCATCTTCTGTGTTACACTTTTGAAAGTACATGCTGTGTAAGTTTGTAGGAAGTCTTCTGGCCAGCAATCAGTACACCTTTCTTCCAAAGTTTAATTAAAGTATTTGATCTTGTGTATGAAGCTTTGCTTCCCCAGAAAAGTTTCAGGCTCTACGAGCATGAATTGTGATCCATTATTGGATACTAATTCTTCTGGGCTCCACTTTGTGGGAGAGGGTGGACAGGAAAGTAATTACAGTAGCAAGTGTTACTTGTGACGTAAATGCTGTTTCTGGCCATTTATTGAAGCAATCTCTCAGGATGATGGCAAAGCAGAAGTCAATGGTGCATGAACAAATAGGTCTTTGATACCAGCAGCAAACCTTCCCCACAATGAATCACATAAAGGGACAGGCTGCAATGGTGATGCCAAGGCTCTGCTGCTTTGCCAGGAGACTGATGATAGGGGTCCTATAGTTGCTCTTTTGTTCTGACAATCCCTTGACATGAATTGTAACCCAGATGGAGAAATTATCACTGTATATTTGTAAATTCTCCAGAAAAACAAATCACTGACCAACTTGAACCACAGCTTTCTGATGGGGAAGGGTTACAGAGCAGTTGAAACAGTAGATGGGTAGAGGTGGATAAAGGGGTTTGGAACTAGCAGATCTTGTGGGCAAGATGCTGTGTCATTTTTGTAGGACTGGCCTTATTAAACTAGGAATACTTAATGGATTTTTATAAATTACAGCACTGAGCCATAAATCTGTAACCCTAAAGTATTTGCTTTGCTCTGTCTAACATGGAATGCTCTTCTCAGTTTCTTTAAGTGGTCTGGGTTCAAATGCAATGGCGTTTTCAGTGTCCTGTAGATTTTTGCAGGTTTTGCAAGAGCCCATATGCATAACTGGAGGCAGTGGCAGTCACAGTAGTGTGCAATAATATAAATACCTGGCTGTTTTCAAATCAACATTTCTCTGCCTCCTGTCTTTGCAGTTCCACAAAATTTTCTCTAAACAATTGTGCACCAGATGCACAGTTAAGGAAAAAAAACCATACCATGTTGTACAAATTAAGCCAGAACATATTTGGGATCATGGTGGGGTCGAAATTTCCGTAATTGTATTTGTTCATTCTGAATTTTACTCTTGTTGGAGACATTATGGACAAAACCAAGAGAATTCTGCCAACATGAAGTGGCAACTGACAAAGCTCAGTTTCCACCTCCCCTTGCCAAGTTGCTGTAATACAGCACAAAGGCAAAGCTAAGGCTGTACTCCAGGGGTTAAGAAACCTTTCCCAATAAAACACCATTATTTCGATGTCAGACTTTAGACTGATTATTGAGAAACATGGCTGTCATTCTTTAAAGAGCTGTGGGCATGGAATTAAATCTGTAGCATACCCATTTGAAGTGGAGAAACCCATCAAGGGAGCTAATTGCTGTGTAGCTCTGTCAGCTCTTGTACAATAGCATGTAGCAGTACACAGTTTACCGGGGTAAATGATGTCTTTGTGCAGTTTTCAAGTATGACTTCTGATTTTTTAAATGTAAATATTTTTATTGTATGAATCACACAGAAGACTGGATTTTGTTTCTGTGAAGAAACCATTTATATGGCAATGGTTTCTCCAGTACTGTCTTTTATAGTCACTGACATTAGTCTGTTAGTGTAGCATAAAGTGCTGCTAGAATATTACAGCAAGAAGGTATTTCCATGCTTCCCATAACTGCGCACTGTATAAAATACAGAAAGTGTACTATCTGGGTAAAAATCACATTCTTGTACAGTAAACCAAGCATAGAAATTGGTTCCCCGGATCACTCACTGCATATTGTGGAGGGTCATCAAGTGACAAACCTCTAAAGCATTGCATAAAGTGAATTCAGGTAATCAAGAGATCACAGAACTGCTCTTTGACATTAATTAATCATCTGTGTCTGTCCTTCTGATGTAGTAGAAATACAAGTTCCTAACACAATATACATTGTATTTGTGTACAAAGTTAACAGGCGTGCCTGGAGCCGTAACTTTATTTACCTGTTTTTACAGGAAACAACACACCATATTCCAGCAAAATGCTCAATTTTTCTGCAGTGTTTATACCCAAATTTCTCTGCATTATATCCGGAGTCATATTGAATGTGTTGTGCAGACTAGAGCAACAAACTGATTTTCGTTTCAAGTGTTGCAGTTTGCAGAACCCATGGTTTGATTTTTGCACTGTTGTAATTTTCCATAGACTTCTTGACCCCATCTTCTGTCTGTTTGCCAAGTTTGAGCAACACCTCATATCCCATAACTTATCACTCTTGTGCTGTTGCTGACTCAATCTGACTACCAATGATTTTAGACTTCTGAGACTAAATAGTTTTCAATACAAATTGTAATTTCAAGCTAAATTTTGAAGCATTTAATCTTCCATGCTTTCAAGCTTGTATATTACAGTGATATTAGCAATGCCACAGCCAAGTTTTGCTAATTTATTCACTTTATCCTTATGCTGATATACCTTATTGTACCCAGGTATAACATTTGCCCTGCAAATGAAATGTCTTTAAATGTACATGTATCATGTGCATGCATGTTACATGTACATATCATCACTAAGAGGAAAGACATACAGGATATAATGAGCTTTGGCTTCAAAAGTTCGAGAGTTCTTTAAGCATGTTTTACTTCCTTAGAAAGATGACACCCATTAGTTTAAATTACATTGCTTTCCAAGATTCCAGCTCCAAGAGTAGGAAGGAATTGCAGGTTCTCTGTATTTGCAGAAATGATCCAGAGAAGTGGATGGACAGAGAAAAAACCCAGGTAGTCCAGAGACTCACACAAAAAGATAGTCTACAAAACTCCATTTCTAAATCCCTTCTCACATCTGAGCACTATCACTTAATGCTTCACCAGGTCTCAAGTATCCCATAATAACTAGAATTACCCATAGTGTTGTTCTGAGATTCCTCCTCCCTGCTTCAAGACAAAGTTAAACTGAAAGCTCCTTGTTGGAAATAAACTACATTGACAACAGTTTACTCAGATCTCTAAAATCAGAGTGAGGGGAAGAGAAGAAGCCAGTGCAAAGAAATATGTTCATATTAAAAATAAATATGGTTTCTACTTATTAATAGGCTTTTAGTTTTGAAAAAAATACTTCCTAAGTTAGTTTATGAAAGAAACTTGTCAACTTGCAAAATGTTTCACAGATGCATTAGTAGATCCAGTGCAATTTTGTGAGCAACTTTTCATTTCATGAAGATGGAGGATACCTTCATCTTACAGAGTACTTACAAAGAGAGATTCTTATTTATGTTTCACCTGAACATCATCATTATAATCATTGTTAATTTAGTAAGATTTGGGGACAAAAGAATGCTGTAAATCCATTCTGAAGAAAAATCAACTTGCTAGGTTGAAGAACTGTATTGATCAAAATTCTTTACACTTCTGCTCTGTAGAAGGAAAGGGTGGGTGGAATGTGTTTTTAAGATTTGTTTTACGGCTCATTAGTCTGCTCCAGTTTTGATTGGTAACAAACACAACTGTTTTCTCTTAAGTCAAGTATGTTTTGCCTGTGAGGGAAATTGGTGAGTGATCTCTCCCTGCCCTAATCTCATCTCATGAGCTTTTGGTGTGATTTTCTCTCCTCTGTCCTGCTGAGGAGAGGAATGATGGAGTGGCTTCAGTGGGCACCTGGTGTCCAGCCTAGGTCAAACCACCACACCATGATACTTTTGATCTGGCTGAAATCTTTTTCTACAGTGTTTAAACCTGACAATTCCAAATTGGCTGTAAGAGCCAAAATCCTAGAAAGGTAGGGATGGGTCAGCCTTGTTCCAATGCCTCTGTGTTTGGAGATCCTGACCAGAAGCCAAACAAAACACTACTGTACACTTATTGTTCCCAACATCACAATAAACACCTTAAACAAGCAAAGTCTGTTGGCACTTGGGTATCTTTCACGAACTCGAACTCCTTTTTATACTTGAATAGAATGAAGAAACTTAAAAAGCAGCTCTGCTGACCATGCCATTTTTTAAAGTAAGCCACATAGTTTACATATTTCTATAAACCATACATAGTGGTTTGTTTCATATTGCATTGGGTAGGCTATTCTGTGGATTAAACTTTGACTCACTTTTATATCACTTCTGCAGTAACTGCTTTATCATGGTTACATTGTTACCATTACAATTTAACCTCAGGTAAAAAAGAAATAAAAAATCTCATAACTCTATACAATTTTTCTACCTAATAAATCTGGTGATTGTGGCTTTATGTTTTCTACCTCAGCTAATACAAAGTCAGTTCCTGTTTTCCAATAATACAGACTGAGATAATGCATTCTCAGTCAAAAGCAGACTATCTCATGGATCCTCCTGCCCATAAATCATTTTTCAGTGCAAGTAGAGACTAAGCAGGGGAAATAGCATTCGGATTTTTCTGCCTGTAGTATACAGAGGATGAATGAAATCAACACTTCCTACCAGGAAGATTCTTGTTCAGCAGTGGATAAAGGGCTGCAGACAGAACAGGAAGGTGCAGTGTCCTGAATGTCATAGTGTGGACAGGCTGCTTTCCAGTTGAGAATGCCAGAGCAATGGTTATGAGTCCTTTGGCAGACTCTGGATGTTCTCAGTGAAGAGAACCTGTTCCAAGCAGGTGAACATCTGACCTTGGCGAAATTGGTTTCCTTTTCATACATAAGCCTTATCAAATAAGAAAGCTCTTACCCTACAGCAGTGCAATGCTTCAGAATACAAGGACTAGGAAAAATTCAGTCAGAACTGCTTATTGAGACCTGTGCAGAATTTGTAGTGAAGAACTCAAGCCTCCCTTTGTTAACTAGCTAAAAACCTACCCAAAAAATTTCAAGCTGGAAGATCTTTGAAGGAACTTTTCCTACTCCCATTGAAATCTATGAAGCTTTTTGTAGTGACTTCATTGAAAACAGAATTTCTATCTCTCTTTCACTAATTTGTCGAGTCAACACTGTAAAAAGCTTAGTATTCATGCTAATTGACAGCAGAATTTTGCCAAAAAGCTGTGAAAAGTGAATGAGTGGGTTGTAAAAATGAAGCAGCCTAAGTGCTAAATGTGGTTAATCTGGAACAGTGTCTGAGAAAAGCAAAAACAATTACAATTAATAGTTTATTTTAGAAGATCATTAACCAACAGTAAATTAATTTGAAACTCCTTAATAAACTAAGGTAGGGAAGTCACGTAATCAGTAAGGTTTTGTTCTGATCTTACTTGTATCTTTGAAAATAACACTGCTTGCTCTACTGCAACCAATTAAATGATAATAGCCAAATCAGGAGCACCCCCTTGTTCAATTGACAATTGACAATTGAATTTGTATGAAGTGGCTCAGGAATGTGATGGGGTTAACCCTGGCTTATGTCACCTGAGTACCTAGTCCAAAAGGTTTACAGTAAAACTGCTATTGACTGTTGCAGAATTGATGAAACATTGGCCATTTAGAGCTACCTGACAAGTGATTCTCCTGTCAAACCATTTCTGATGTTTTCATATATATTGCTATGCAAGGACTCACCCTTAAGAGAAAATACTCAGATCAGAGAGTGCAAACTATCAAAGTTTAGAAGTAGATAAAATGGTAAGAATTGATTAGATTTATTATTTACTACTTCTTCATAACCACCTTACCATCCCACACCACTTCAGATGGAAATTATCTCCAGGGAATTTTGGTGTTGCTTTGAAGAACGATATTGTACTATTAAAAAGTGGAAAACATCAAGAAATGAACTGCAGCAGTGTTTAATTCTGAACACAGATAATGACCGGAATACCTCTAGATATGGTTTATTAAGGTCATTGAGGAAAAACCACCAACCAAAGATAGCTGTTTTTTGATAAATCAGTGGGGTTAACAAATGTTAAGAAGTTAAGGTCTCAGAGAAATAAGGAACATACCCATTTTATAAGGAGCAATTTCCCCTGAGCTGAATTTAGGATACTATGACAGTGAGCACTTTCTTGCTCAGATCTGCTGCCTCTAAGGTTTCTGTGCAAGCCCTGTGCTGGTCCTCTGTGACTGCAGACCCCAGAGCACACTTTGCTATGGGCTTGCTCTTGCTTAGCATATTTTTGTAGTAATGGATCCATTAAACATAAGGATGGAAGCAATCTGCAGGGTATTTATTGCCAGAGGTAATCTAGAAAGATTATGTTACTTCCTCTGATGGCTGCTTAATTTTTGCCTTTACAGACAATGGTCTTTGATGAGGGTGGTGTACAGTGTTCAGAGGGACTGTCTGAATCTGTTGCTCAACATCAGCTGCAGAATGATGAAGTAAATGAATTTGTACTGTTTTCCCAGTTTTTGTGTTTCCACGGGAGATATTGTATTGTCTTTTTCTAGTAATAATCCATCTTCTACTCCCCCAGTTCTTACTTCATTTTACTCTATCCTTGAGCAGAACTAAACCATTAAAGAGTGCTGAAAGTTATTAATTCATTACCATATAATTCTCATACATGTATCTGTGCTATCCTACCATTTCTTTGCTATGATTTTACAATGCAGTACTGAAAAAAGTCTTACACTATTGAGGCCTTATTATGGTTTGAAATCAATTTTAGAAATCTCTGTTCTATAAAATAAAATCGAAAATACTTAAAGCTGAACTATGGTAAAAAAAATCAACAATAAAAATACTTCCTCAACAGTCCACAAATAAAAAATAGTGGAGCTCTGTGTTTTTAATGTATCAAGTTAACTTCTTAGTTAACTTCTTATCAGTTAACTTATCCATTAACTTCTGTTTTAACTTGCAAGGTCCAGTAACTTTTTCTTTTCAAACACACTCACTCAAACACAGCTGTGTGTATTGCTCTTTTGTGTTCCACTAAAACCAAGCAAGCAATTCCTAGGTGGAAAATTTAGCTAGTGACATGTAATCTTATTGTACACATGCTAGTACTGCTGGTAAATGAAAAATAATAATAACAGCTTTCATTAATAATTGATTTATAGGAAGCTATGGTGTTATAACCATAAAGTTGTAATAGGAACAAGAAGTGTGATACTGGTCTGTTAATATTATTATATTATTCTAATTTCACTATTTGAAATTATTCCTAATTCACATATAATTTCTTCAAGCCTTATGATGTGACATATCACACATCCTAATCCAGCAATTGCAACAAACCTGCACATTTCAAAAAAACTTATTCTGAGTCTCTGACAGGAAAAATCTGTTTCTGCAGTTTAAAAACGTGTGTCATGGTGTACGTGGAATTGTCTGTGGCCTGAACCTCTTTTGTCATTGGAAAGACAGTAGGATTGCAAGATCCTGGTGCAGCTAAAGTTTTATTCACTGGTCCTTTACTTCTCACTCAGGGGTGCTGTTATGCAAGACACTTTTATTATGTGATGTGGTGCATCTTCCACAGCAATGCAGTATTTTTTTGTTTAGTGTAATTTGCACCTTCCAAGAAACAATTCTCTAACAACTGGCACCGCTTGAATTGTTCAGTGAAATTTGTTCCCAGACTCTTAGAAGGATTGCTTGATTTCAGGATTGGCATGGAAATGTTGCAGTATAACATAGTTCTAACTATATCTGCAAAGATTTTGTGTGCTTGTGATGTCTGTATTGTCACAGAACAACAACAACAACAACAAATCAAAGACAGTGAGTTAAATAACATTTTCTGTGAAGAGAAGTGGTGGATTTAATTTTTAATTGAGGTATGTTTAAGGGGCACAGCATGTGAAATGGTCAGTTATAACTATGTTGGTTCACTGAAGTGTTGTTTCCAAGGTCACAGCTTGTTTTTCATTAAATATCTACAAAAAAGACATGTTGCAATGTTCCATCTTTTTTTTTTCTCTTAGAGATAAGAAGGAAGTTTTAATTTCCCAAATTATACATTTCAAAGTGTATATACAGTGCAGGCAAATAATATATTTTGCTTCTTTTTAGTCATCTAAATCTATGACTGATGTAGAAGTTAAGTGTTTGGAAGAAAAATTCTTTGTTTAGTGTGGAGTAATATATTAGACTAAAAGGAGAGTATTTTTCTTCTAGTGTATTTATAGAACAGAAAAAAAAACCCCAACTGTCCTCCATTTCTGGCTTTTTAAAATGTTAATGTAATAGATATGTATGACATAGCTCTTGCAATCTTTAAAAGAGGAGTTATTAAAATGAAATTAGAAACCCAGATGAATAGTATTTGGATAAAATGAGAAACCCTTCTAATGGATTTTTGTAGAATTTTAATGAATTAAAGAGTTAATAAAGAGCTAGTTCTTTATAAAACTCAAAAGCTGAAATAAGACAGAATTACCTTCATGTGCTTGATTTTAAATGCAGAACAATGAAATCCATACATATTGTATTTCATGTGTTCTTATGTATTTCATATTTCATATGTTAAAAGGAGTGTCATTATCAACAGAGACAGATGTGATATCATAAGTCATTAAAAGGCTAAAAGGCAAATTGCCTAAACTTGGATTTTAAACATGGGGATAAGATTAAACTGTGATGCTGCAGAAAGTCAAACTCATTCCAGAAAGGCACAACAATGAATAAATCCCTTGACCAAGATATTAATACATTTTATGAGAAAAATTAAGAAATAAGCTTTAAATATAGATCAATAATTATAAAATGTAATGCATTTTTATGGAAAAAATAATTAATTAATTTCAATATTATCTAGTAACTTTTAATTTTTTTAGCATCAAAAAAAAACTTTATCAAAGTCTTGATATATTTACAAATACAATACTTCAGGGATCTTAGGGAAAAAAAGAATTCATAGATGCCTCACAGGTCTTATTTCAGCACTGGGATTCATCCACAGCTTTACTAGAAGTACCATTACAGCCTAATAGAAATGTCCAGCTCTTAATGAAGGAGGGGAGTTGAATCTTCAGATAAAAAATCAGTTGCACGGTGTCTCCTTATCGCCACGGGTAAAGATCCTGAATAAGAAGTATCTTAAAACGAAGGGAACTGGAGTTGCTGGAGAAGAGTTGTGATACTTCCTGAGCTATGTCTTATATACAAGCTTGGGCAGAATATGAATGAGAGATAAACCAGTATCTGTCAGTTAAGGCTGAAAAGCAAATTGATAAGTACTCCCATCATGATCTTCAGTTTTGGAAAGCTTCCATTAACTTGGGAAGAATACTGATGGTCTGTTGATCCTTAAGAAAAGAGTATTATTGGACAATGAAAGTTCTGTAATGAATAGTAAATATACTCATGGTGTCTGTGTGCTTAAATTAATCATCTCAGTAGAGAGGAAAGGTCGAGACAACTTGAGCTATGTAGCACTTGGCATAACAACAACTGTACAACCATCCTGGTTTCCTTGGAAAGCAAAGGTGTGCAGGGAATCTGCAAGTCAATGTGTTAGTGAGAAGTGCCTAGAAAAGGTCTACACTAACTGCAAGCAAGTGTGCTGTCTTTACAAATGAATCAATGTACATATAACTGGCCATTAGTTCTTTTTTTCATGAACCCTAATGTCTTAATATACATTTTATATACACTAAACTTAGGATGTGTTGAAAATTTCTGTAGGCTAAATAAATCTAAATATGCTTTTCCAGCAGGTGCCCCTTAATAGTATATTCTGACAAGTACCTCAACATCATTTTGATATTCACACTTTTATAAATTCAGAGGTAGAAGGCAATACTTACTTACATTCATGCTGTGTTGAAAACTATTGAAAACTATTCCTATTACTGGTATTTCTATTGTGGTTTAAGTCACATAAGTGACTTATTGTGGTTTAAGTCACATCATTGTAGGATATAATCAGATGTAATGAGACTTAGCATGATCCATATGTGAGCTGAAGCTTGGGTGACATGCAATCGAAGATATGTATGGTGTCTGGTACCAGGTGCACGTGTAAAGGAACCTCTTGCACAAAAAAGGATTTAGTAAGGGCTTTATGGGTGTGTTAGATTATATCCTATGTGACTGAAGAAAGGAACATTGCATTGCTGTCTGCTCCAATACTCTGCACTTATTCAGAACTGGAGCCCACTAGCTAGACAGTTTTGTTTAAAGGATTTGGATGAGTACTGTGCACTCTACTTCAGAAAAGGTGACTCTGTATCACCCTCCACATACAAATTGTTATGTTTTGATTTGTCTTCTCTTTTTAGGTGAAATAAACTTCTTCTAAACTGTTAGTCTTCAGCACAAATCACAATCAGTTAATTTTGAATAAGAAACAGGAACTCCCTGAGATGACCCCACTAGGATATTTTTTCTGTCTTGTATAATGTTTGTTCTCTCTAATAAAGTTCAGAATATAAAATCTCCTTGGAGAAGTATATTGCTTAAACTAATCTCTTCCCTCTAAGGGCATTACCACCCTGCCAGTGTGTGCACTAGTGATCCTCCCCAGAACTTACTGGGTGTGCTATGGGAAAAGAGACTGTGACAGAAACAGGAGAGTCTTAAGAGCTGTGTTTCAAAACCAGCTCATTATCAGTTTCCTGCATGGTCCCCCTCTGACTTCCATGTCACTTTGGGCCCCCGTGATGAGTGACAAAGGTTTATACTTAATTTCTCCCATGCTTTTCCTGGTTTTTTATTTTCCTCTCCTTAAATGTAAACTCTTGGTTTCTTACAATATGACTGTCCAGTGTGTAGATACTGAGCTGCTGGAGGAGAATCTTGATAGTATTTTGACTGAGATAATTGAATCTCTGCTGTTATAAGTGCATATTTATTTGCTGTGCTGGATTGGGACTTAATAATATTTTTCATTATAAGGACGCTTCTCTTGTTCCCACTGAAACATTAACTTTACTATTAGTTTTGAAGGTTAGAAGGGACCTTTGGTAAAAAGTACTTCCTGTACAGTGCAAGGCATGTTGTTTCATCCATATTGTCAACAGCATATTTTGGAAGGCATCGAACCTTGATAAACGTGATTGAAATGATCTATAAAATAGGTTGTTTTGTTAACAATCTGTTAAGATAATTTGTTACCTCTGTCTACATCCTGCCATGCATTTTTGCAAAAGATTAAAGCAAGCCCTTTTCTTAAGAGCTCTGTTCTAAACTCCTCTCTCTGCAAGTACTGTGTCTTCATGCAAGACTGTGATCTCATCATGCTTCTAAATTTCCCATAGAAAAATGAAACATTCAAAGCTTCTATTACTTTTCAAACAAGATTTTACAGTCTTTGAATAATTTTTTTGTGTCTTGCCGGAGTCTAAAACTCTTTTTCAGCCTCTTACTTGAAAATTGGAAATCCAGACTGGACATAATGTCTCAACAGCATGAGTTTGGTTGAACCAGCAAGAGTAATGCTGTAATTAACTTAGTAAATGCTTAGGCTTAAGAATCAGACATCCTAAAAGACTGAACTGTACATGATTTTCTCAGTGTGGAATCTATGCCTTTGTTATCAGTCAATATTATAGTATCTTTTGTTACTGGAATTCTCCATGCACAAACATTAAATCTTTCTGGTGTTTAATAAAAAAAATCAATGCCTTTTTGAAATTGTGCACCTAAATTACTTATCTTCTCCCACATCTCTAGCTACCTGTGCTTCTGCCTTTCTTTATCAAAGGTAATTCCTTTTGGAAAGTATTCAGAAGAAATGAATAACTGGAGGAGGTACTTGCAAATTGCTGTTTAACTTAGCAGGAAACAAGGTGAAGAAAAAATACTAGAAACAGTGTCAGGAGTGTTTAAGAAAGGCTGAACCTCAGACATCAGCCTGCAGAGAAGCAGATCAATCCCTCACAGGAACTGTGCACTAGCAGGCACTTAAGTGGCTGAGTGTGCTGGGGAAGGGGTTTTCACAAGTATTTAATGTTAGGTGCAAACAGAAATTTATAGATTTGTTCCAGGGTAACAGTTCTTCTTCTCCTCTGAAAGTGTGCTGCAAAAAGACATACTACATTTATTTCCACTGTTGGCTGCTGCCTTTAAAATCATGCATTAATTTCAAACTCTTTCTGATTGCTGAGTAGGTCATGAACCCAGACCAACAGGGTTCCCTACCAGTGCAAGGAACACCCTAAGTTTTTCCTGAACCTGTGCTGCTAGGTTTGATCCTAAATTTGTGATCATAACTCCAACGTGTACTGATGAGCTATTGAACAAGTCCTTTCTGCATTCTTTGATGATTTGTGTGTCTTGCAAACCAGAACGGGCCATCTGTTAAAAGTGGGCAGTGTAGTGAAATAGGTTGGTACGAATGTTGACTGCAGAAAATACCCTTTAAACACTATGATAGCTGTATTCATGTTACTAGGAGAGGTTTTTTCTTTACTGGGGAGGCCAGGGAAATGAGCAGGTTTGTTCAAGAAAGAAGGCACTGTTTGAAGACTGTGACCCTGGACCAAATATTCTGAACAATTAGGTTTTCTTTCAAGGGTTGTTATTACACAAGTATAACACTATTATTTCCACTGAGCTACCAGTATAAGTGATGTGAAAACCAGCTCTGCTACTTCCTGATTACACTTTAAAATTTATTTCCTTTAACACCAAATGAAAACACTGCAAGTTTTAATTAGATTGTATTCCACTGTTTTGTAAGGCATGAATATGCCTGAAATTGGAAGTTAGCAAGAGCAGTATTTCACAGTGAGCAGAAAAATATGTGTCCTGATCACCTTTGTCAATATGAATCAGAAACATAAACAGTGAAAGAATACTATCTAACTCCTCTGTATAAAACAAAACAAAAACAAACCCACAACAAAACCCAACAAAACTACTCTGCATGAATTTTTGTGTACTTTTATGTATTAGGTACTGCTATGTACCGCTTTTCTAACTACCATACTGTAATAGCTTTTGGAAGACAGAGAACCTCTGCTCAAAGAGGATTTATAGCTCCAGAGAGTTATTACATAGATTTTGAATGCTCACCAAAAGAAACAATTTTTTTTCTTCCCTACACCAATCCACTAATTTATCTCAAAACACTTGGTTACATTGATTCTGAATTAATTTTAAAGAAGCACTTAGTTGTGCTCAGGCTATTGAGTTTCTCAGAGCAGTGTAGAAGTGAGAGAATCAAAAGGATATCTCACAATCACATGAAATTAGCTGACTTGTGATAATTCAAACAACATACTGCAAGCAGGGATAATACAATACAAATAATTAGAGTTAAGTAGAAATAAACATCAGGAAGTAACATAAATCACACAAAAGCTGTCCTATCGATGAAGTACTTTTTATCCAACTGCCATTATAAAAACAGTCCATTCATGCTCAGATTTATTCTTCTTCGGTATACAGACTTCTGCTTCTGGCAGTTTCCTGTTTTTTCCCCCACCAGCCCTTCTTACTTGTCTAAAAGTAAATTCTTTTCCTTGCTATTTTTTTTGTGTGCATCTGCATCAGAATCAGTTCTTAGAAGGGTCAACCACATCAGTAGGCAGCAATAGAGGAATCAACTGAGGGGAAGTAAGAAATGGTGTCATTCAACTCCTCCCTCAAAGGTTAAAGATCAGCTGACAGGGTTTTCCTGGGCGCATCTCATCTTCCAGTCGAAATGGTGCACCAGTGGACTGTGAGGACATTTTATACTGGTATAAGATTTGAGAATGTCATCTAGCCTGGCCAAGCCTGGTACTGCTCTCACATGCTGAGCTTACAGAAGTGACCAGAGTATGTGTGTTGTTCAGTGCAGCCACTCACAGCTCCCAGGATTGTGCAGGGATGTTTTGGTGTGCTGAGGATGTGCAGGAAGCAGGGCACTTGCCGTGTACCTGCTGCCCAGGTGCTCGCACCTTTGCAGGACATCCTGCTTCTGTTCACATCCCCTTTCCCTTCTCCTTACTCATTGGATTTATTGCACAAATACAGGACATGTTCTGTATTAGAAACGCCCTGGCAATGTTGGTTTGCTGTTCTCAAAGCCTGCAGTACGTGCAGACCCACTTCTGGCTGGGGACTGGAGACTGAAGTGTTCAAGTCTGACCAGGATCCATTCTGACTGCTGTGGTGACTTCTTAATCTGGGACTTGCTTGCTCATCACTGTGTCTGAAGCTGACCCCTTCATCTTTCAAGTTTTCCAGTAAGTTCAGTTCTTTGGGTTTACTTTTAGCAATTCAGGTTCCTAAGTGATGGCAACGTGGTTATCTTTTGCCCCGTGACTTACAGGAAGGCTCCGGATACCTGACATCCTATAAATAAGCTCAAAGAAGTTAATATTCCCTGGTTAAAATGTTTAGGAGTAGAAATAGTGCCATATGATTGAAGTTTTTTTTAATGAACAGTTGTGAGAACAGTTTGATAAAGGCTGGAAATTCATTGGGTATTCATGAGTAACAGTTCTTTCTCAGAAATGAGCTTTGAGTTCTGAATACAGGGCAAAGAATAAGTGATAAATGGAAGAGATAATTTTGTTTGCTGCTAATAATTTATCAGCTCTAATCAGGGTGAAACCTATCCATTAAAATGTATGCGCAAATGTGATGATAGTATTAGGAGTGCCTCATTATTGTTAATTCATTTAGTACTCAGTGTAATAGCACTAATCATAATTAGCTTCTCTGGTATTAATAGGGTTGTCACACAATACGCACTGTATTTGTATGAGACTTCCACTCTAGATTCTCATTAATTAGAACACCATAAAAATGCCAGCACTTTAATTTTCCTTATATTAAATACTATGAAGAAGCTTCCAAGTTTTTCCTGTTAAAATTTATCAAAAAACTACTGCTACATTAATTTCAGCCAGAAATAATAGTTTGTAACTACCTATTTATCACTAATTAATTTACTATTTAATAGTCTTTCATTCTTCAGGGGATTACTGTTGCTAATGTACAGAGGAGGAGGGTAAATACCTGTTGTTTTCTGAATAGGTTTCTTTGCTGATCTTCACAAGATACTCAGTGTCAGGGTCCTGCGGGGCTGATGTCTCCCTGGGTTGGGTGGTGGGGGACCAGATGCTGTGGGGGCTGTGTCAGAGCCAGGCTGGGCAGCCAGGACACTGTCCCCGGGTGCCAGCAGGAGCAGGGCAGTCAGGGACTCGGGGCAGCTGCCTGACCATGGGGCTGGGCTGAGGGAGCCTGGACGTGGACCTGCAGCTGGGGGTCCCTGGCTGGCCCCGAGGTGCCCATGGCAGGGACAGAGGTTGTGGTACCGCAGGGGCTGAGGCACTGGTGGGGACCAAGGGGTAGAGGCTTGGATAAAAGCAGCTCCTGAGTGAAGGAGGTCTTCCTGCAGCACTCTCTGGAGCCCCTCCAGAGGCAGCAGGAGGAAGGGGCAGTCTTCTCTCCAGGCTGACCCTGAGCACAGGCAGCCAAGCCTCCAGAAGGGGAGTGGTCTCAGGGCCCTTCCAAGGTGTTTCTGTTTGGAAATAAAGAACAAAGGCAGTGTATTCAGGATGGCTGTATCAGTAGTTCTAAGGCTCTATAACCTTCCCCTCTGCAGAGAGTTACTCTGAACTTTCTGGCAGCCTTTTTTCTACCTCCTGCTTGCACCCAAGCCCATCTTGCTGTGCTGCTTTTACGAATCCTTTTTGTTGACTTATGGAAATCTTTCATCAAAGCACAGTCAATGAGAAATTCTTGATTTCCTTGACCTTTGGTCATAGGCGTCAGCCTTTTGCATATGAAAACGGATGGCTGCAAGATGGAAATGCTGTCTCTGCCACCCTAGGTCATGAGAGCTGGTGGTTCTCACTTTAGCAGATGGATCGTGGATCTGAAAGTAAAGCAATAAGTAGCCTGTAGCCACAAACCAAGCTACTTCATGGCAGGATATTAGGTTCAGAGTGGGATATTTAAACTTGATGTGGTAGAGAGGCAGCTGGAGTCGTACCTTGATTGGTGACTTTAGGGACTGGAATGCTATACCTGGTTTGAACTGGTATTATTGGTCCAGGAATTTGTACCTCTACATTGTACCAGAAGAGTTTCATGTCTGTATTTTCCTAATCTACAAATATCCTATGGTGTGTTTTAATAGGTCTGATATTTTATGTTACAGAAGCACATAAATTGAGTAAAAATTTTAGATCTTTGTTTTCAGACTGAGAGCTTTGGGATCTGTGAACCATCACAGGGTTAATTAAAATTCATGTTTCCTTTATATTTTCTTGCTGCCTCATTTGTATTCAGAGTATGTCCTGAGCAGGTTTGTTTTGATAGATTGTTATCCACAATAAATTGAAATACCTTGTACAGTGTTCTCTGTAAGATAAGAAAAAATTATTCGAGTTATATTCCTAAATCCTAGGTGACTATGCCAGTAGATTGATTCATGCTCTAGGTTTCCACCTTCATTTAAACATTGCTGAAATGAGCCTGAAGCTTAATAATTTTTATCAACTCTCTAAGCAAATATTGGAAATTGTTAATTGATTGTGCATATTACAATATTTATACAGCAGTAAAATCATCATTCTTATCACCAATACACACTCCGGTCCAAAATCCATCCATCACTTCAGGCATGTTTTATTCTGCTTTGTTTTCTTCTCTCACAGGGCAGTGTGTGACATGCTTGTGTAATGTCTGTGTGTAGTATAATGGGATGAATATGCTTTTGATGCCAGCACTATTAAGGTAGCTGTTTATTCAGGTTAAAATAATACTAAAGGGCTGAATAGATCTCAGGCCTCACAATCAGGTCCCAAACTTCAATACAGTGAGAGGTGAAAAAGTATGTTTATGGACATTGTTCAAGTGATAACAATTGTTCTGAATATAGGGAGGAATGTACAAGAATAAAGGAATCTTGATCTCACTAAATGTGTCTGTAATAGATCTATGAAATTAGGATTTAATTTGCAGTACTTTTCTTTAAGAAGGAGCAGTTTTTCAAGGCATAAAACATTCATGTAAGCAAAGGAGAAATATATCGACAAAGCTTACATATATGTTTAAATATGGCAGAGATATAATCTATCACTTGAAGTCAAATCCTTAGCTAGAGATGGTAAAACTTGTCTTCCAGTGGTGGGAAAAGCCTTCCAGGAATTGAAAGCAGTACGTGATTCAGGTAATCTAAGGTACGAACTGTCTCCTGGAAGATCCCTTCTCCCTCTTGCTGCTGCAGAGCTCATGCAACAGTGTGACAAAAGATGTTGGGCTTTGCCTCTTGCAGTGTCAGGTACAATTGCAACCAAGCCCAGAGCCTTTCCCTACTGGTGTTGAGATGAAAAAAAGAGAGAAGTTCATAGAATGATAGAATATTTTGGGTTGGAAGGGACCTTTAAAGTCACATATTCCAACCCCCCCTGCAATGAGTGGGGACAGCTTCAAGTAGATGAGGTGGCTCAGAGTCCCATCCAACCTGGCCTTGAAAACTTGCAAGGATGGGGTATCCACCACTTCTCTGGGTAACCTGTTCCAGTGTTTCACCACTATCATTCTAAAAACTTCTTCCTTATATCTAGTCCAAATCTAAGGCTGTTTGTTTTCCATTCTTTTTTTCCCTTGTCCCAGCAGTAAAATAAATTTGTCTGCCTGGCAGGTCCCTACATTTCTTTTTGAATTCCACAGTCACCACGGATCTGTTGAGGAAAATCCTTACAGAAGATTGCATAGCAAACAGATGCTGGTTTGGAATTTACTTTCTGATTCTGCTTGCACTTTTGAAGAGGTGCCACCAAGATTGATAGGCCTGATTGTCTTTACATATTTTTACCACTATAAACTTTATGCAGCTTTTATTTACTTAGTAAATTGTGTTTTCGGATCCGAATAAGGGTGCCTGATGGTTCATTCATTTCCATCCTAGTAGTTGGTCTAAAGGAGATGCAACCTCTGCTCATTAGCCTTGCTTATATACTTCTACTGCCATGGGTACACAAATCAATCTTGCAAGAGATTTTATTTATGAAAATCTGTTTTGCTCATGTAGGGTGTCCTATTTATCTATGCACCATTATCAAAATTCTAGGTGACTTTTTTTCTTCCTTGTTGACTAAAACTGTGATGTTGAATTTGGTTTTTCATGCATAATCTAGCCAGGTGTCCATCTGCCTGGACACTAGTAAATGCATTTGTTTTGCTGAAGATTTCTATGACCAACTCTTAGTAAAAGTGCAGTGATGTTGAGAGGCATCACTTGATTATTTCATAATACAAATATTAAAAGATACTATCATGTATTTTGAGCCTGTTATGTATTCAACTACTTTACAGAGTTAAAATTCAAGGCTGGATTGTCTTTCTTCTCACTAATCATTTTGTTTTCTGAGACAGTATGATCTTATTAGGGAGGCCAGGACACGTTTCTGGTATACTCAGCTCATGAGGAAGCTGCAATAGGTTTGCACCAGATTTGCAATAGATTTCAGGCACTAGTGACATTTTCTCATGCCTGCAGAGTTGGCCACCACATCCAACCGTATGAACAGGTTTTAAGAGGGGTGGGGGAGTGGAGTACAGCTTTGTAAACAGGGGCTGCAAAATCTTGGCTTGCCCAGAAAATGCAAGCTGGGAGGTGGTGCGGTAATAACCCATTATTATGTTAGCAGACATTACAGTTCTCTCTCTGCCTGTTTAACCTCAAAGACCCTGTTGGTGCTAGAAGAAAGAGAATGATTTCAAACCTTCAAAGCAGTGAGTTTCATACTGTGTCACGGAGCAATAATGGAAAACAACTTGTGATGGATTTAAATAAACTTACTAGTAGAAGATATACAACAACAGGAAACGAGACTCAGAAGCTCTGGAGGTCCTTCCTAGTGTTGTATTTCTGTACGAACTTAATCGTCTTCTGTGTGAATCATTCCATACTTGCCACCCCAAGAAGTAGGTTTCACTGCATTATCTCTTCCTAAGATTAAAATTTCTTAATACTCTCCTCATCCTTATACAGGAGGTCTATTTGCCTAATACTTTGGTCACGTTCATAAGCAAATCAGCTGTGAGTAAAAGGGGAAGGAAAGGAGAGGGAAGAAAGGTGTCCATCTGCCTGGACTTGGGATTGTTTGACTTACTATGTCAAACTTACTATGTCAACTGTTTGACTTACTATGATGCAATGTTATTTTGAAATCCATGTTTGCAGATAAAAGTTATTTTCGCTTACATTTTTAAGGTATTTTTAAAATCTAGGATTATTTTCTTTTTAATTCTGTCCCTTTCTCTCCTTCCCTCTCTCTAGTCCTGAATAACAAAGTGCAAAAACACAGAACACCCTGACTCCTTAAACTGCATGTTGATGACACAAGTAAAGGTTAACCTGATAACTTGGGGATGTTTTAGAGAAAAAAATACAGAAACATAGATCAAGATCTATTTCTTCTCAAAACTTGCAGAGCTAAAATGTAATTTCTGAGGAGTCATAAAATCTGTCCTTTTCTGAGACAAGTTGCTCCTTTGGACCATTACTGACATTGGCTTCCCAGGAAAGTAAATGGCATTGTATAGAAAAGAAGGTCATTCACTCTTTTTCCGGAGGAAGACAAAAGGAAGGTGTAAGAATTTCAAACAGTTTATCATGAGAAAATAAAAAGAAGAATGTCCCCTTCATGTCCTCTCCACAGACCTGGCTCTGTGGGTTAGGGACCACAGCCTGGAAGCCTTCCCCTGCAAGCATTCTCCTGTGAAAATTTGAGAACCTAGGTCAAATCCTGGCCATATTGAAATCAGTAAGAAGTTTTGGCACTGACATCAATAAGACTAAAATTTTATTCATTTTATTTTACAGTTGTTCTGTGCTCATAAAATGCAAGGTATGTGCTTTTTGCTATGGCTGCATGTGAAAGAGTTATTTATGTACCTATTGAAACAAAGTGCACAATTTCTCAGTTAATATGCCAGAGGCTTTGTTGATGGGATATGAGCTAAAGGAGTAAATTATTAAGAGACTACTGGCACAGGGATACTACAAGGGAAAAATATGTATAGTTAGGACCAGATATTAAACTGGAGTTTCAAAATTATTATTCTGTATTTAGAATGGCTATGGAAGCTGAAAGGCTCAAGCAAAATGCAAACCTTTCAGGGGAGATAAAAACTCAGGCCTCACAACTGAAAACTGGAAGCTTTTCTCTCAGAAGAGGCTTTCTATCTGTGAAATGGAGATAACAACATTCCCCTTCTTTCCTTTATTTGTTAGTATCTTCTGGTCAGAGACTATTAGTAAGAATGAATTTACATAGTCCATGTTACATAGATTTACTTGTGTGAATTTATACTAGTGACAAGAAGAATTCACTGATATTGATCAAGACAGAATTTCTCTTTATTTCCCAGAGAAAAATGAAAGTGACTATTTCTGAAGTACAGTAAATTGATTAGATGTTTTTTAGTACCTTACTGTGCTTCACCCTTACTGTATTTTAATGAAAGAATAGGATATTTCTCATCACAGTGCCAAACTCATAGAATTTAGAGAAGTGGATTGCTGTTGTTATGGGAACAAAGGTCCAGCAGACTGCTTCAGTTGAATTATTTTGGAACAGAACTGTCTTTCATGGATTCTGCACATACAGGAAACCAGCCTGGCTCCAGCAAGGCCTGTTGCCTGGAACAGGGGCTTCCCTAATGATGGTGTTTGTTCCTTTGACACGCTCTTTATCGTCTGTGTTCTTTCAGTCATTCCTTCTTCAGACTTCCCTTACTTCCCGTGTTTCTGCTTTAATTTCACATCCATTCCTGTCTTTTCTTTCCATAATATGGCCTCCAAAATGGGAGATTTTCTTGTAATGAAAACATGTGCTGGATGTTGACAGAACAGTTATCTGTCCTTCTCCCTAAGGTGTGCATACATACAAGCACAGAATGAGAGGAAGATTGAACTAAAATCACAAATCCTTACATGGGGAAATTTTCATTATTAAAGCTAAAAGACAACCCTCTTATCTGCTTTTGTTGGTGGATGCCACGTTATCAGTTCTAGAAGATAAGAAAACATTTATTACTATATCAGTACTAATACAGTAATACAATTGTGAACCCAATGGTGCTCTTGGAAAAAAACCCAAATCCTTATACAAACTTTTGTGCCAAGCATGTCCTGCCCTAGAGTCAGTCAATTAAATTTTGTTCTGATTATTTAATTTTTATAACTTAGTATCTTTGCCTGAGACTGCAATTTTGACTTAATAACTGGTTTCTGCACCCAGGCAGAGCACTTCAGCTCCTTAGCTTGATCATGCTGTTGAATTAATCTATCGTATTAAACGTGCTTGATTTCTAATTATACCAAAGTTTGAAAATTGGTATTGTTTTCTCTGTTCCCCACTCAGGCAGCACCTAAATGGAGTGGCCAGAATGTTAAAATGTTAAAAGCTCCTAATGGACAATTCTTTTTTGTAAAGTGAAAGAGCCAGTTTCTCTTTAATTGTGACAGCAATGCTCTTTTCCTCAAATGCCAACATCTGACATTGGGAGGAGACCAAAAATAATGGGACTACCATGCAGTAAATAACTGTGTGTGATATTACAGTTTTACAGAGCAAGAAATACTCTTCTTGTGCTTCACTAGGCTTTTGCTTTATGACACAATAAAGTCCTCTGGCAAATAAATGGCAGGACCTCAGCCCAAGGGAGTGGTGATGCTTCTCAGAAGAGTTTTTCAGGGCTTGTTTATTGCCTTATAAACTCAAAGCCAAATTAAGTTGCTATAATGTTACATTTTGCATATGAATTATACCTCCCCCGTCTATCTGCAGTTATGCATAATTCTTAGTGCCTGGATTTCTTTCCCTTCTCTCTGTTCCCCTTCACATTTCTACCTGTATATATTATGCTAGGTGGGCCTCCTAGCTCAAAATGTATGGGAAATCTCACTACTGCAAACTCAAGGTATTTATGATGAAAATCCTAAGATGCCAAACGAAATCAGTGCATGCTGGATATGTCTTAAGGGGTCTGAGCTGATATTTTATATCTGGAACAAGTTAGAGCTTTGTGGACTTACTTATATGCTCTGTGGAAAAAAAGAAAAGAATGGACATTAAGAATCTCAAGTGCCTTTAGGGGCTCAGGCTTTAAATATGCTGTGAGAGTTGGGAACACTGAACATGTCTTATTCATCCCTGACAAGGACTCATCTCAGCCACAGAAGACTACCAGAATGAACAGTCAGCCTTGCTGCAAAGCGGTCTGTAGGGAAGCTAGAAACCAGGCTAGTGAACAAACGGAATGGATCATTCAGATGTGTTCTCCCATCCGAATTTTGCAAACCCATGCAGATCTCTCTCCCTGTCAGTGCCCCTGCCACTGCCTACAGGATACTTAACAAATGCAAGAAACGAGAAAGTAGACAGAATTATTTCAGACTGTCCATAAATGCAACAAGATTTAATGAGAGCATACGATAATTTAGGCTGGGAGGAACCTGGGGAAGGCCTCTCGTCCCCTTCACCCCATTCAAGGCAGAGTCAGACCAGGGTGTTTGGGAGCATCTTGGTTGTCTCCAAGGATTGCAGACTGCACAGCCTTATAAGTACTTTGCCCCTTTTTTCTTTCAATATATGTCCTTTGCCTGCCATCCTCCTGCAATACATCTCTGGAAGGAGTCTTGGTTCTGTCTTCTTGACGACTTGTAGATGTGGGAAGGCTGATATTAGGAGATGAAATTGAGCAAAGGGAAATTTAAGTCCACTTTCTTTATTTTTCTTTTTATCAGTGAGGGCTGTGCAGATCTGGACCTCATTGCCAGATTAATTTAAAATTACAGAGAATATGATGTAAGAAATAATTTTTCATGGACACTAGAAAGGAGGAGACAATTTCTTTTGTCCTTCATACCACATGTTCCAATTAGTATTTTAGGGAGCGTGGGCTGATGGAATTACAGACTGTGAAGATTAGAAGTACTTCTTTATCCATGCCAGATCAATCCTTAATTTCTTCTGGTCAATAGTCTGCAATTATGTTAATGCTATTATTTATGAAGATTTTGTTAAGGGGACTCTTATGAACTGTGGAATACGGATCTTCATATTCTATTTTGTTAACAAATTCTTTGACATGAGATGAAATGCAAATTCTTTCATTCCCTCTGCTACTCAGCTCTCCCTGTTGTACTTCCATCTTCCATGCACTTACAGTTGAGACAAAATGCTTGTTTTTTCCATGATAATGATGATATATAGTAAATAAGAACAAAGTAGGTGATCCATGTATCATATTATGAATCTTGTGCATTCATTGGCTTGTTTTATTGCATTTATGCTGAAGTGCTGTTAGCAAAGGGGCTCAGTGGCAAGCGAGTCACCCTGCTTTTGCCAGGGGTTTGTATCAGCTGAGGCCAATGGAGCATTAGGTAAAACAGGTGTGTGCGTGCTGCTTGGGGAGTGATAACCAGAGTCCTGGTGCTCTTCCTTTCCCTTTGCTCAGCTCAAACAAGGCTGCCTTTGAAAAAGGACTGAAGTGAGCTTTGCTAGGGCTGGAGCCTGAGTGGAGGCTTGTAGGGGCTGTGAGGTTGTCCTCCGCAATGGATCCATGGACTTCAGGGAGCTGATGGCTTTGGCCTTGCTGAGGTACTTGTGGAGAGCCTGAGGTGGGCTTGAAGGCTGCTGAGCTTGACTGTCTGCATTTTGCCTATGAAAAGAGGGATTCTGCTGAGAAGATGGGAAGTGTGGAGCAGGACTCTGCTGTCAGTGCAGCTCATGGCAGAACTCCCACCAACTGCAGGAGCAGCGCCTGGGGCTGTGCTGGGTAAGTGCTCACGGTGTTGTGTCTCTGCTGATGAAGCTCAGCAGGGTTAATGGCACTTGAAAGTCACATGCCTGGTCAGCTCTTTGAAAGTGTCAAAATAGAGGCCAGTGAAATGGCCCCTGGGGATGCAAATCTGATCATACTTACAGGAGCTCTAATTTAACTGCACGGCCTGAGTCTTGTCCCATGAGGGCAATGCAAAAATACTCATAAGTGAAGACCAGGGGATCTGAGAGTTCATTCATAAACAGTATTTCTTATAGTAAAAACTTAAAAACTCAACCTCTAAGTCCTTCTCTGCTATCACACCATGAAAAATATCCTAAATCATGCAGGTTGAAAAGTCTCAGGAGTTTAAAGCTAATGTAGTTGTTATTTTGGGGTCTACTTATAATTTTGTGAGTGCCTGAAATTATCTCTGTTTGTACTGCAATTTTTGGCATACAACCCGTTTTCTATGGGTTAATGGTCAGGCTCTCATACGTGAATGACATAAAGTAGTAGTTTCTTTTACTGTAAATTTAAAGAACTTTATTCTTAATTAACTAGTAATTAAAAACATTCTTTGGTTGTTTTGCAAGACTGCTATGGTCAAGTATATTACAATTCCCATTCTTACCCCGTGTCAATTAGCAATTTAGCAATGAAAATCCTAATTAATTTACTACCCCTACAGTGTGTTGTCTTTCTACCACAGATCCATGTTTACACATTCCTTGGAGATTGGCCTTGTCAAAGAGCATAAGTGAAGAGTAAAGCCTACTGTATTCTTTCTTGAAAATAGGCTGATTTATATACCATATAAGGATTACTTTCTTTGCTTTAAGTGTTTTTCTGTCAAGTGGTGCAAAAAGATCTGCCTTATCAAAACTGTGTCTTTTTTGCTGTTTTTTTTCTTTCCCCAGTAATTAGAGTTCCCACCCCTGATGGGACTGAACTGTGCTGAGTCCAAACTTGGTCTATGGGGATTTGAATGTTGATGTTCTGTAATGGCATGTTTAGAATTATGTGAGATGTTTTTTTCCCCCCTCTACTGAGCCCATAGCAGAGTTGAAGAACAAATGTAGTTCTCCTTCCAGAGTTTCAGGGCCTGTGTCTGGGTTGGTAGAGAGTGGCTGTCATTTCTAAGCAGTAGTTTTTAGTATAAAATACAGAGATCTACCTGTTACACTTCTCCCATGTGGTTTAAACTTTATCTGTTATAGAACCTAAAGCCCTTTTTTAGACATTGCTCTTAACAATTAAACCTTTCAGTTATTGTGATACCTTGAGGTGGCCATCCGAATGACTGATCATAATCAAGTGCAATGAGGGAAGCTGTAGCTGCTCTCAGTATGTTAGCACAGCTGCTATTAAATATATTTAACTTTTAGATGCAGGGAGTCAGAAATCCGTAGCTGATCCCTTTGTTTTCACCTCAGTGAACCCTAAAGATCAGTGTTTGCAGTGAATACATGTTAATCCACTGCTGCCAGTTGGTAAAGCACCCATGAATAATGGGAGATTATAAGTAACTCGCCCTTTTCCCGAGAGCATTTATCTGTGCTCATTCACAGACAGTGCCAGTTAGGGCTGGCAGAGCTGTCTGTTCTTCGTAATGAAACTCTTGACCTAGGAAAACTATCCAGAGAGCTTTACAAAGATGATCCCTGACAGTATGCAAGTCACTGTAGCTTTCTGCAATTTCTGTGTGACTGCTCTGGCTCTGACTTCCCAAACACAAATTCATACAAGTGGCTGTATGGCCGAAGAGATTACCTGATGTCTGCCCAATGCCCTGTGTACTCAGTGTTTTGTGCAGCAGGGCTCCAGGAGTCGCAGCACATCAGCTTCAGAGGTTGCTCAGCCTCTGAAGTCTGTTTGCTCTCCCTCCATCACATTAGCACTGTAGTGTAATTGGTCATACTGTATGCACACCTACCCAGCTCGTGGGAGACTGCCACGCTGTCACAGGAGATTAGCAGCTGGTTAACAGACTGTTTAGTTAACTAATACACAAAGGGGAAAATAGAGCTCTGTGTTATGAGGAAGGGGAATTTCACGTCCCTTATTAATATAGTAAAATGGAGTATTGATAATGACAAACTGTGAGGGCTAATATGCAGGAAATAATAAGCATAAGCAAAGGCCATTAAGAGTAATGACTCAAGTGTTTTAAACAGTTCTTTCTAAATATGCATATAAAGTAGGGGATTCATTTAATAGATATTTATAATTTTTCATTGAACACCCTTACATACCTCCTTCCTCCCTCTGCTCCTCCAAGTTTAATTTAATCCTGTGCTAGAAAAGATATAAGCACACACATGCAGAGTAAGAATAAATATTGATGTGAAAATATTTTTTGTTAAATATTGTGCCATATTAATGAAATGTAACTCTTTTCTGTATCTTGGCTGTTGGTTGGAGAAATGGGAATTTGAGTATTTAGTTGTTAATAAATTGCCAAGTTGGAACAATGTGTTGCATGAAAATGGAATCTGGCATTATAGGAAAGTTGACACTTCTGTATAACAAGAAATAAATTCTTCTCTGCTGCAGTTGGTAGGGGTTTCCTATTGCTAGGATTTTCTCCAAGGAAACCAATCCCAACATTGTACTACTGAAATGCAAACTGAGTAGATCCATCTACTGTGTTATGAGGTGAACAGCTACAAAACCAGAAGTTTGTGCTGAAGTACGTGCTCTAGAGGAACAATGTAGGGAAGCATCGTCTTCTCAGTTTCCTAATTCAAGTATGAGTGTTTACTTTTGGTTAGTTAAGTAATCTTTAGCTATTGCTTTCCTTGTAGCTCCAACTACCAAAAGTAGAGGAAAAAGATGGTAGTGCAATGTAGGTATTCTGAGAGGAAAAAAAGTTAGAGAAGTACAATTTGTATAGTTTCCCAGATATTTCTAAAACTATTCAAGACAAAAGTTTGTCAGTATTTCATGCTGACATTTTTTCATTAGCATTTCTATTCCTGTTCACTTGTCTGCAAGGATTAAGCTTTTCAGAGAAAGTGTTGAATGGCTGAAATACTTTGCTGGTGCTTGTGACATTTAGTCATTCCTCCATTTACTGCAGCAGTATCTTGTTCATTTAATAACCATCGGTTTTGGACTACCTAATTTGTGATTGCATGACTGTGAATGTATTTGAATTCTCAAGAAGCTATTGGCAAAATTTTCCCCTTAAAGGATAAGCAGTTTCACAGGGCTCTTGGTTTCTGTGAAGTCCAGCTTGCAGTAAGCAGTAGGAGTAGGTTTTTTGTGCAACAGAAATACTGCTTACTGCAGTAGTCCTGCTTATACTGTTCAGGACATGTGCTGTCATTTGAAATACAAATGTTCTCACAGTTTGATATACTTGCTGTAGTTTTCTCTCCTTTATCAAAATGGTTTGACAGAATTTTGATGAGATTGTTTGTTTGACAGGATAGTGCTATTCTTTTGATGTACAGTGCTTTACTGAGATTATGGCTGTTCTTGTATTCTGATATATTTATCTTTGAAATAAGTTTGTAAGACATTCTTAAGTGAGAAAATGCTGATAAGATCACAACAGTGAAGCATTTTGGTAAATTGATGGTATTTCTTACAATTATGCATAATCATGGTCCATCAGTCCTTTGGACTAAGGAAAGGTACAAACTGGGAAATAGTACATAAAAAGGAAACTGAAAAAGATACAGATCTCAGCTATATTTGAGCACTGGTCTAGAGTTAATCACATTAATAACTCCAGGAAACCATCTGAGGACCTCATACAGTGAACAGGGCTATGTGTCAGCTAACCAGTAGCAGCCTTATGAGGTACTTCCTATTTCATCGAAGGTCACTGTAGTGGCAAACTAGGCTTTGAAAGCTGGTAATTCAACTGAACCAAAACTGATGGGTTGTATAGAACAGTTGTGTTTATTCCTCATCCACTGTTTGTGGAGGATAGTGCAGAATTTTATGTAAGCAATATACCAATTTTAGGGCTGATCAAAGTGCATGTCCAGTTTGTCCTTTGGGAGAAGATTCTGAAGGTTGCAGTGCTTAACTGCTATTTTTGCCTCAATGTTCATTTCAGTAATGAACACAGCAGGAGCTTTGATAAAGCTGACAGGAAAAAAGGGAAAGTCACAGATCAGGAAAATGCTTGTTAAAGAATTTCTGGAGAATCTGAGCATATTCAAATCAACAGACAGATGAAATTTAACATGGTGTGCTCAGTGAACTGGTTAATTGGATCCATTTTCAGTTAATTTGGAGAACTCATAAAGGACAGGTGAGGTTTCAAAAGGACAAATACACTTGCAGGAAAGAAAAAGGGGACATGGGAATCATGGCCCAGTGAGTTTAATTACAAGACCTTAATTGTTCTAGAAAATCTACTAAATAGGGATGCAAGTTTTGCCAGTATCTGAAGAGAAGAAAATAGTTGTGGAGAGCTGTAAAACTTTAGGTTTAAGGCAGATAAATTCTACATTTAGAGGCTTGTTGGAAGCTTATATTGACATTTGAATTTTGCAGTAAAAAGCCTTCTTGCCTCCCTATCTCTAAAGTCATACATGGGAATCTTCAGTCCCCTGGGCCAGACGCTACCTGCTGTGAATAAATAGCATTTATATCATATTACATGCCTTTACAAATTATGGAGTTTGTATTAGTTGGCTGATTATGCAATTTGAACCAAATCTGTGTGTATTGAAAAATACCTGGATTACCTGAGCCGTGGAAAGAAATTAGATCCTGGCAGGGTTTTGGGACCACCTACTCAAATACTGCTGTGGAAAGACCAAGAACTGGCAGTTACCACTGTTATTAACTAAGCAGAAGAGTAAATTAGTGTACACTGGAGACAGTTTTTTTCATAGAATGTGAATTGCAGAGAATTCCAAATAGTGGAAGGTAAGGGTCTAAAGTCAGAAAAGAGAAACAGCAGAAACCTCAATAGTGTGTGTTGTAGCAAAAAAGACCAGGCAAGACAAGAAGACTGAAAACCACAACAAATGCTATCACATTGTCACAGTTTCTGAGCACTAGGCCGGAGTGTACAGCAAGGAAAAAAGAGATGATGTTCTCAGTGCCAGAGCATTTCTGCACTCTCATCTGTTACTCTGATAAAGGTGATGAACAAACTGCCGGCCTGAATGCAAATAATCTGGACCTATGTTAATTCCTTTTAATTTGGGCACAACTCCCTGTGTTAGAAATAGTGATGTCAGCATTGAAGGAAGAGCCCTAGGCACTGGAACAGATAGGAAAATGAGCAATTCATTTTCCCCCCAAAGCATGAAATAAAACAATGTCTTAGAAAAGACTGTGACAGATCTGAGATTGAAGAGGCTATGTTGGCCATTTTCAGCAAGAGAGTATGTAAAATAAACTTAAGGATAAAGAACAGATTGGAAGATATGCAAGAGGTTGCAATTATAGCAGCAGAAAAAAGTCTTTAACCATTATTAGGTTTAAAAAAAGTAATGCACTTTGCCTTGGGAGAAGAAGGGAACAGAAGAAGAGTCGGAGCATAAAAGGGTAATGGTGGAGTTTTCAACTGATGGTACTGTGATGAAAGATGATAGATGAAAGAACCCAGCTGTCCCGTAACTTATACCCCTAGGAAAGTTCTTGTGCCTTTAGGCAGATCAAAAGAGGAGCTTGGCTCTGACTGTGTTATGAAGGCAGTGAATTAGACATCTCATAGGACTAATGTTAAAAAAACTTTCTCTGAAAACGAGAGGGCTGACTCAGACAGAAGGTTATGTTTTTTTATGCATTTATGCATTGACAATATTATTGCAGTGCTTCTGTTTATTATTAGATGTCAGCAATATACAAAAGTTGTAATTTTTAAAGTGTATATAGTGTTTTCCATGAGATGGGCTATTCCTGATATAAAGAGCTTTTGAGATAAATAGCCTTATTTGAAGAACTTAATACTTGCTGATAATTCTGGCTGAGTATGTACCTCATGGGGTTGTTTGGCTGTTATGCTGCTTAATTATCTTATTGACTGTAAACTTAGAAATAATTATTTAACTTTTTTCCAATTGTGCTTCTTAGCCTACGGGCAGACCATGGACCCTGTGTTGTTTGGGATTGTTGCAAAGTAAGATTTGCAACAGTGAGAGTGTTTGCCTGCTGCTTCATTGCTGACCTGCTGTACTTTAGTGATTGCTCAGAGATGTTGGGAGGTGTGGGGACCCAATGTTGTACAAGGGGATTTAGGTGCAAAAACTCTTGAAGGCTGTATTTGGCATAGAATCTAAGAGACACAGCATGAGAGGAAACTGAAAGCTGGGGAGGTCAAATGTAAGTCTTCAATGAAGAATGGTGTGAACTTCAGTAAGGTTTTCAAATCAACTTAATTTTTTTTGGGGGTCTAAATACACGTGCACATAACTCTACGTATAGGGTCCCTGTGTGATCAGAAATGAATATACACTACAACACACATCCCCCAAGTAGGAGGTATTACCACTCAAGCCTCTATAGAAGAAGCTAGACAGCATGATGCTGGGAAATATACTACATGAAAAGCAGCACAAATTGTCCATTTCAATTATCAAGCTTAGTGATGAACTATGTTCTTATAATTTGACAAATAATTGAAAGAGGTGAATGTTCAGTGCTGCAGGCAAGCATGTGTGTTCCTATTACAGATAATAGCAGGTACATCCTGGATCTGCTGATGTATAATCTTGAAATTGAAGGCTTTTGAATCACATTACCTGAGTTACATAACATTATAATATGTGCACAAACAAGGAGCATTGTGGGTTCTGTGCTTGTGAAGGTTGCCACGGGCCCAGGGACTGAGGCAGTGGGGTGACACCAGCTACAGACATGAAGGACATCAGCACCCTGATGTTACCTTGCAGGAGCACCTTCCTGCTGCCCTGAAGGAATCCCCCTCTCCTCCTCCTGACATTCTGGGGGATATGCCTCTCTGAATGACATACAGTGCTTTAGAGCAAGGCTTGATTAATTGGGACTGAAGAGGCGTTTCTGGATGTCCTTCAGATATTATTTCATTGCTGAGTGAAATGGCTTGGGTTGAAGAGCAGCTAGGAGGCATTTTATGACATACAAACCTCTACTAAAGAAGATTATATTATCTACTTCCTGTTTCTAATAGGTTGTACAGTATCTCGAAGTAACCTGGACAGCATTTAATTGGAGTTTTGTGAATAAAATGCAAATTATGTAGGTGAGAGATTTGAAAATTCTTAGCCAAAATGCTTGTCTATGAGGTTCCATATTTAAAGATTTCTAAAGGAAACCCTAAAGTTTCCATGCTGGACACACTGTAGTGTGTCTTGAAAGCAAAAGTCTCTATCAGTATAGACCAGTGTAGAAAAATACTTTTCCTCACTCAGAACTGGAAAACTCTCGAGGATGGCAGGATCTGCATGAGCCTGCTAGATGAGAAAGCCTGCAGAGGAGAATACTGCTGAAAGAATTTTAAAAGTACTGCTGTTTAAATAGGAGAGTGTTATCACTTGTTTATGTATGTTGGAGGGGAAACAAAAGAAGACTATAAATAATATCTTTATTTATCCCATACCCAAATGTCCTGTTGTGCATGTATGCTATCAATAAACTGATGATACTGCCATAACAGGCAAGGTTTCTAAACATTTCTAGTCAATAATGAAAATGAAAGCTGAGCTGCTGGTTGCATGTCAGAAAATTTGTTGCTACTTTGAACTAGCTATGAAAGTAGATAGAGATTTGGTTTTAAATCTGTTTCATAATTTATAACCTTTTCTGAGAAGGGAAGAAGAAATCTTTGGGATAAAGAAAAACAGAGTTAAAAAATTCTGTAAAAAGTATGAAAATCACGGTGTCTTTCATGATTGTAAAAATTTTCATGGTTTAAATCCTCTTTCTTGCTAAGCTTTATCTCCCATACACAAACTCCTCCTGAGGTTCTGCACTCCCAGTCGACTCTGCAATGCAGCACTTGGAGGCCTCCAGGCAGAGCAAGGAGCTGTCTGTCAGGTAGACTGATGTTGAAAAGCAAGGAGATGCAGAAGATGAAGCATAAGATTGATATGCTTATAGTAAAAGCTGTAGCCAAGCTCACGATTGTGAATTTTGTAAGCAGATGAGGAGGTGAGGAACTGCCTGTGGCAAAGTATCTTGAGTCTCTGTGCTGGTTGTGGTGTTGCATGTACTATGTCTAAAAATCAACCAGCACCTCAGAAATCATGAGGTTAACAATATCCTTGTATGTGTTTTGTACAATATTTTTTATGAATGTGTTGGTAGCCACAACTCCCTGTGAATATCCCTGTGGGTAACAGAGGCAGCTACTGGTGGGAGAATGAGGAGCAGGAGGAAAATCCTCCTACACTGTCAGTTGTGACTGATTTCCAAAAAAGCCATCAATGGCTGACCCTTCCAGTAGCCAGTGGCTGGGCTGGGCCTAAGAAGTCAACTCGAGCTATCTATGGTGTTTGGTTTCAGAAGGTTGCCTTGGAAATTTGAATTTAAATGTGAAATCTAACCCTTCAGTCTTCCTGAGGGTCTTAGAGGGAAGCTGAGTGCACAACCTGGTGGGATGTGATGGTTTGAGCTTTTGTTCTGGAAGAGCTAGAGGAAGGGCACCCAAAGGTGGGAAGAATTCTTAAGGACAAGTTTAACTTAGGTTGTGTTTAAATTTGTTTTACTTGTGGTCTTTTGTTTACTCGCAACTTGCAGCAAGGGTAATTTTTGTCATGCAGAATAAATGTTTGCTGTTTTGTTACCAAGCATGCTTTTTGTTATATGGATCTAGTGAGTTCATTTGAAATGGAAAATCTCAGGGTTTTCTGTTCCCATGGATGCATTGCATCAAGAAAAAAAGCAGATGTGTCCAGTCTGTGTGAAGCAGACTGTGAAAGGGACAGTGTACTAACTGGTGGGCAGATGTCTTTTGTCTAGGTGGGAATTCCCTCTAGCTGGCTCAAATCAGCACTCTATCTTCAAAGAGCAGATGGTAGAGAGGCATCCCATGGTGTGGATACAGCCAGAGTAATTGCAGTCTCTTTTTACAATGTAACAGAGTTTCTAGAATGAAAGAATGTACAAAACCTTTCCAGTGGCTTTTTGGTAGCAGGAGGTGTCCACAAGAGATGTTTGTCTTGCTCCCAAAATGAAACGGATTGAAAACTGAGTCTCCTAACACTCTGTCTACTTGGATTCAGGAAAATGTTTCCCTTCCCCTAGTAATCAGAAGTTGGTGTACATTGCAACAGTAACTGCTGTTCCCTTGGTTTCTGCTTCTCTTTGTCCCCCATGGCAAAACCACTTCAGCCTACTCTACAAATCGCAGCTTTTCAGTAAAATGCTGCTCTGCACTGGAAGGAGAGAGTAGGATCAAGCCTGTTGATATGCTGCTGTTGCAAGAGGGCCCCCAATACAGGTACTCTTTTCAGCAACCCAGCTTGCTTGGGATGTGCTCCTTATGTCCCAGGATGGGGTGGCACCCCCAGGCAGAGGAACAGAAGAAATGTGATTCTGTCATATCCTAATATACAGGGTCTCCACTCAGGCAAACACCTTGGCTGCTCTGAGAAGGGAGCTGAAGCCTGAGGGACTGCAAGAGAATTTCACATAAATAACTGACTTGGCAAACCAAACTGAATCCTCTCTGAGCTATTCTGTTCCTATTCAGAAAGAGGTCCCTCAATACCTGCTAATTGGTACAAACCCTACAAAGTGAGGTGAAATCACACCCTGGAACTTGAACAAGTCAGAGTGAAATAGTTCACTGCTGGTGTTCCTGTATTCCTCTCAAGGTAAACATATGAATTAAATTCTTAGCACAGTAAAATTATAGGGCATTCCACATCAGGACAGAGCTATATGAGTCCTGGCAGGGCAATCACAGAGGCTGAATTTCTAAAGAAAACCCACTATGTGATTCCTGGCAAGACAATCACAGTGTTTGAAATCTCCAGCCGTGAAAAACTGCATAATACAAAACTATCAAAACAAGTGATATTCCCAGCTTGAAAAACATAAAGGGGGCACAGAGGCTTAAATTGTATTAGTAAAACCTTGCAGTAATTAGCTTTTGGCATGAAAGAAAGAAACTGCCATTCAGTTCTTTGGCAAGGGCAAAACTTTTTAAGTTGAATTACTAAGAATAATAACCTTCCTTTCTAGGATTAAACTGCAGTTAGAGCATTGCCCATTTAGAAGTTTACTTGAAAAGGGTATCTCTGAGTATGCCTGAACTCCATGACAAAAAAAGGGTGTTGCAGCAGAGGATATGGGAAAAGAGAGACAAAAGGCTATCCATTTCCTCAGGAGCTTACTGGGAGATACTGATGTGGCCTCAGAAATTGCCAACATGACATTTTGTTTGCATGCAAGGTCCAAGTCTGTCAGGATGATGCTTATGGTCAGAAAAAGAGAATGTATAAGAACAAAACTATTCAAGTGCCCATCTGGAGATCAAAGAAAAGGCTTGTGTAGGAAGTGGCCTGACAGTTGTTTAACTTGATTAAAAGCTTTCTGTTCTCTCTTTCCTTGAGTGAGGTGCCAGAAAAATTGCAGGAAGACACTTCCTTGCTAGTGATGTGTCACTATTACTTAGTAACCCTTGTCAATCCCTGTTTTAGTAACTGTGGTGCAACTTGGTAGCTGTATGAGATCTTGTTCTTGTCAGTATTTGTGAGTCATCTATGTGCTGTAACTCACCTTCACCACAAACTCAGCATCTGTAGAATCACTTTTGCAGTGCTTGGTAGTACTGTGTCCATAAATATGCTCATCTGTGAGTAAAGGGTTTGCATGAGGAAATGTTTAAAATGTGAACAAGGGGGCAGTGGAGTTATGCAGGCTTGTCTGAGAATGTTGCTTGTGCACCTCACACCATTTACCCACGTGGGACTGCTGCTGTGAGAACTGTACATGCCACAGCTTGTGCATGACATTTCTTGGTAGTAGCACAGGCTGATTCTGACTGGGTGCTTTCCCTGTCACTTGTGCTTCTTTGCCTGCTCGTCGTGTCCTGGGATGTGTGACTGCAGATCTGGTTTATGTGCATGACGCATCAGCACAGGCCCCAGCTTGATCGGTGTCAAACACAGCATAAGTTGGGAGGAATGGTCAAGAACTGTTTCTGTTCCATGAAACAATGGATTCCTGATGAGTATGACAATTGCAGGGAGAGAGCTCAAATGGATCAACTTGCAGCAAATGAAGATTTTAAATACTTTCATTAAGCCTAGAAGTCAGCATCCTTGCAATTTTTCTGAAGGCAGGCAGGTCAGTAGAATGAGCAGACATTGTATGGAGACCTGACCTCAATTCAGGAGCATCGGGTCTTCCAAACCAGATCTTTTTTTCTTTCCAGGACACAGCCAAAATAAGACTTTATTTATAGCTTAATGAGAGTTAAATTTGTACTGCTCCCTGATGCCCTTAAGGTTCACAGGCAGTAACTCCATGTCCTTTCATATGTAGTGGGTGAATGAATAATGAATTCTGGTGTTCCATGACAAAGAATAGAATGATGTTGCCTTAAAGCAAAATTAAGACTGCATTACACCTGCCTCAGGCTCTCTAGGCAGAGAGGGAGGCTGTAGGGTTTTTAAACTTGGGAGATGAGGAAGTGTCATTTTAGAAAGCCTGGTAGGCCTGGAGCCATCTAACAGGTTTGAGTGAAACTTCCATGTGCTGCCAGATGAAGAAATGAGGTAATCAATCCAGAACTGTCTGCTTCTATAATTTCAGAGTTGCAGCAGGTGCCTGGGATTAAATCCTCATAATCTCTTCACTACAGGGCTGATTTACTTTTTTCATCATGAACCCTTTTACACTAGGGAGAAAGATTTGCACTGTACATTAGGGAAAGTTTTCACTTGGAAGATGTTCTTGCTATGTTCATTCTCAAAAGTGGCTAATTTGGGGCACTATACTGGGAGTATTTTCAAAAATGCTTAATTTTTTTTTATCCAAAAGGGAATTATCAGATTTATAAGCAAAAACTATGAAGGATAATAACCTCTAATAGGTGCAATCCAAGGTGCTATTGCTACCTAATTCCTGATTCTCTGCATGTTTCAAGACAATGATAGTCAACTCCTATATCTTGCTTTCTCCTAGCAAAGGGTCTGGGTGGCTTTATGCCCAGGGGGTGTGCATATCTCTCTCCCACCAAATGCCTCCTCCTCCACTTCACACTGAATGAAGCTTGCAGCAGAATTAGAGGCAGTATCTATTCTTACTAAGACTGCTTGTAGTTGACCCATTTTTCTACCCCTCTCCCCCCTGCCTGTGAAGCTGTTGACTCATGGGAGAAAGGCATTCCTCTTGCCCTTCCCCAGAAGTGGTGGATTTTTTTTTATGCTGGAGAAACTTTCTACTCCAAGTAAAAGACACCAAGATATTTTCAGAGGTTTGTTTTTTGTTTTTTTCAGTTTCAACAACAAAGTATAAAGATAGATGTATCTAAAACTTTCAGTGCAGCTTTAGTTTGCTGTTTAAGCAAAATAGAAAATGAGAAATTAGCTGTGAGGGTAATAAAAAGGCAAAGACATGACAAGGGAAATGGAGTAGATGAGAGATCTTAATTGTCTTCTCCTTATTCCTTTTCTGTTGCCTATGTAAAGTTCGTGAGTTGGTTCCCATCTACCACGTGGTTTTCTTTGTTCAGTACCTGTGGTCAGCTGGCTCACCCTCTGGAGTGACTTTTTGGTAAACTGGACAGGGTCAGGAGGAGAGGTTGCTACCTCCGCAGTTTGCTTGATGTAGAGCAGCGCTTGAGCTGGGAATAAAATATGCAATTGGCAATGGAGTGGAACATCTGATCAGATTCTGTGAATTGCAGTAATGGTCCAATTGGTCCAGTGAGAGGAACAGAATGCATTTTTTTTTCTGCAACTGGTTTTGTAGGCAGCTTTTCACAGATCTTACAGCTTGATACAGTGTTTAAAGAGATTATATAGTCTGTCATGGCATCAAATGAAGGCAAAGCCCTAAAAAGTAGCCAGCCAGAAAACTAAATGAAGAACATACATGGTTGGATGAGCAAATAGCAAACTGGTGGAGTGTTGTTAGAATGAAATCTGGAAGACATTAGGCTGTGATGCAGAAACATAGTTTCTATCTTTTGGTGAATATTTGGCATCTCTTCAGTCCATCCCACCGCCTCCCTCTTAGCATGAGAACTCCCTATGGGTGGCAGAAGGCCACCAGCAGTATTGTGGTGCCCTGAGAATGAGAGCTGAATGAATATAATCAGCTGTAATTGTAGCACAGGGCTGCTTCGTGTATGGGAGTAGCCTTGTGTTGTAGGAGAGATTGCCTGAAACACGGAATGGAGATAACAGTGTTGCCTTGTGGTGACTGCTTTCACTTGTCATTCGAAGTGTTCCTTGATGCAGGAGAACAGTTTCTTAGTGTAATTCAAAGCATGCAGCAAAAGCAGAGTGCTTGGTGTTTTTCGTGAAGGGTCTGAGTGGAACCTGATGTTGCTCTGCCTGAGTGCAGACTTGTGTGCAGGCGGTGGCACTGTGCAACTTTTTTGTGTGTTACTTTTGTTTGGGTTGCCTTTTTTTTT